>CM050217.1:32715490-32820490 GCA_027475355.1 Coilia nasus
CCTCCTATCACACATTCTTTCTTCTTGACCGTGGCAATGCTGACACCTCTGTGTTATAAGCACATACACGCACGCACGCGCGCACACACACACACACCCACACACACCCACACACACACACACACACACACACACACACACACACTCCTGTTCCACTCTCCTTCCTCCTCTGCCTTCCCAGTCTTTGCTTCCTCTGGAATGTCAGGAATTCTCTCTCTCTCTTTTTTTGGATGTCTGGGGCAAGAGTGGGGTGGGAGCTGGATACCAGAGGATGGCACACACACCTCTTTTCTTCATCAACACATGCTCACAACACACACTAGGTGCCAGCCAAACTGCCCGGGAGTGTGTGTGTGTGTGTGTGTGTGTGTGTGTGTGTGTGTGTCAGTGTCATACACATGCAGCTGTTAGTAGTGTGTGATGATGTTTTCATAATCATGTGAAGAGTGTATGGTTTTACCCTCCACTTTTTTTTTTATTTCTGTTGTAATTTTATTTTATGTAATCATATATCATAAATTAACAAACAAATACATACATAAAGACAGTGAGAACTATGATGCATCTGAGTTTGCCCTCAGAAAAGCTTGTGTTTGCAGCCATGTTGTGTATAGCTGCCGACATTATTGCCACAGCTGAGGAAATGGACATAATCCTGTCATGTACTGTAGCTGTTGTGTCATTTACTCTTCTTAAGTCAGAGAAGCCAAGTTACTTGCTGTGTGTGTGTGTGTGTGTGTGTGTGTGTGTGTGTGTGTGTGTGTGTGTGTGTGTGTGTGTGTGTCTGTGTAGGCACATGTCTTGTCTAGACTTTGCTCTTTGGCAGTTCTCTGCTTTCAGAGGATTGGGTTTAAGCTTGGCTTCGTGCTGCTGTTTGCATTCTTAATCATGCTAACCACTCTATTACAGCCGCATAAACAGCCCCTTGCCCACCCGCCTGCACACACAACCCTCTCTAACTCAATGCTGCCCCCATCTGGAAGACAGTGGGCATTCCAGGTAGTCAACATGGACCTCACAGTCCAACTACATGAAGGACTTTCAGAAGCTGAGGAAAACTACAGTCTTCTTTTATTGATAGACTTGTTCATTTAGTATAGATCAGGGGTCCCCCCATGATGAACACTGGCACCAGATAGCCTGCCAGGAGCTTGTGAAGTGCCCGCGAGGGATGTTTAAAAAAAGGCAAGTGACTACTGCAGTGTTGTAATTAGCATATTTTTGTGTTTTTTATGTTTTGATATTTAAATATCAGTTTATTTTTTAACTATAGTTAAATAAAAGCAAAGAGTCATACACAGTGTTATTTGAAAGAGATTCATTTTCACAAATAGCCCTCAGTCCAGATTCTCATCCTTTGGGTAGCCTTCAGTCCCAGAAAAGTTGGGGACCCCTGATATAGATGTTTTATGTGAGGACTTTTACTGCACATGAGCCATCAGCTGCAGGGCTTCTCTGGTGCTCCTGCTGAGCTGTAGAGCAGTGAGAAAGCCTGTGTTCCTGTGCTCCTGAGCAGTGTGACAGCCTGTGTTCCTGTGCTCCTGAGCAGTGCAACAGCCTGTGTTCCTGTGCTCCTGAGCAGTGAGACAGCCTGTGTTGCTGTGCTCCTGAGCAGTGAGACAGTCTGTGTTCCTGTAGAGCTGTAAAGCCTGTGTTCCTGTAGAGCAGTGCGACAGCCTGTGTTCTTGTAGAGCAGTCAGACAGCCTGTGCTCCTGTAGAGCAGTGAGACAGCCTGTGTTCCTGTGCTCCTGAGCAGTGAGACAGCCTGTGTTCCTGTAGAGCTGTAAGAGCAGTGTGACAGCCTGTGCTCCTGAGCAGTAAGACAGCCTGTGTTCCTGTGCTCCTGTAGAGCAGTGAGACAGCCTGTGTTCCTGTGCTCCTGAGCAGTGAGACAGCCTGTGTTCCTGTAGAGCTGTAAGAGCAGTGTGACAGCCTGTGCTCCTGAGCAGTAAGACAGCCTGTGTTCCTGTGCTCCTGTAGAGCAGTGAGACAGCCTGTGTTCCTGTGCTCCTGAGCAGTGAGACAGCCTGTGTTCCTGTAGAGCTGTAAGAGCAGTGTGACAGCCTGTGCTCCTGTGCTCCTGAGCAGTAAGACAGCCTGTGTTACTGTGGTCCTGAGCAGTGAGACAGCCTGTGTTCCTATAGAACTGTAGAGCAGTGAGACAGCCTGTGTTCCTGTAGAGCAGTGCGACAGCCTGTGTTCCTGTGCTCCTGAGCAGTGTGGCAGCCTGTGTTCTTGTAGAGCAGTGTGACAGCCTTGGCCAACTTTTAGAAGACAGCCCAACACCCTTGCACCAGGTGCAGCCTTTATTTTGAGAGGCTGGGTTTTTAGAGGCACTTCATGCAAAGCTGTAGCCTTAAATAGACATCTCCACTTTGGGGCAGGGTGTGTGTGGGTTGGGGGGTGGGTGGTGGCCAGGGGTTGCATCACAGTCTCTGTTCTAAACTCGTTTATTTAATCTGGTACTAAATTCTCTGGCTATCTGTCATGTAGAGTCACATAAGCATCATATCAGCCACATTGGTGTCTGTGGTGTGTGTTTGAAGGGGCAGAGGTAAAATTCACATATGGCATTGTTGCTGCAGTCATAGCCCTGAGGCACAGTGGCACGTTAGTGGTGAGTTTAAATTTGTGATTTTTGTTGTGCTGTCATAACTGTGACGGGAGGTGTGGGAGGAGCCCTGAGTCATCTCTCTGTGTTTGGAAAATGATTGAAGACAGGAAAGTCTCAGGTGCTAAATTAGGGAGGTACGGTTACGTCATTTTTAATAGTTTCAGGCTTGCTCACAGAGGTTATTTGAAACAGCTGTCTGGGTGAGGTCAGTTATGTGGGGGGGGGGGGGGGGGGGGGGGGTAGATAGAGACTAAGAAAGAGGAGAGGGAGAGAGAGAGGGAGGGATAGAGAGAGAGAGTGGGGGAAGAGAGAGATGGAGGAAGAGAGAGGAGAGAAAAAGAGTGAGAACAAAAAGAGTTCTGGAGAAAGATATTGACTTTGAAAGTAAAAAAGGGAATAGTACAGAGACAGGGAAGGAAGGACAGAGTAGGAGGAGGGAAGAGTGTGAAGGAGAGAGAGATTGAAAGAGGAGGGGAGGAGGGAAGAGTGTGAAGGAGAGAGAGATTGAAAGAGGAGGGGAGGTAGGAAGAGTGTCCCTTCAACACCACTGCCTCTGTGAGCATGTGTCACTCATTACCCACTGGTGTGTCAAACACTTCACACTGTCATGCTGGACACACACACACACACACAAACACACACACACACACACACACACACACACACACACACACACACACACACACACACACACACACACACACACACACACAAACACTGTGGCTTAGACCGGTGCTCTAAAACTGGCATTGCCTACTTGCACACACTTTCCCACACAGTGTCGGACAGACCTGCTTCACAGTGAGTGTCCTCTTCTCTCTTCCTGCGTGTGTGTGAGTACTCTCTCTTATTCTCCTTTGTGTGTGTGTGTGTTTGTGTGTGTCTGTGAGTGCTTTTGCGTAGCCTTTTAAACTCTGCTTCGTTTGTGCTGGGTGCTTCAGTCCTCATTATGGCCCTCTCTCTCTGTGCCTCCTACCATAGTCTGCTCCCTGACCTTTAGTTCAACTGTCCACATGTTAGAGTAGTGAAGGGTAGCTGTTGCTCACTTTAAGGTGGGTATCTGTCATTAAGACAGGGTTTGTAGAGTGGGTATTACCCAGTGGAATAAGGTGATTTAAGGTGGGTATATCATTACGATAAAGTGGTTGTGGGTGGGTATTTCTTGAGTGTAATATTACTGTAAGATAGTGTAGGGTGGCTAGTGTACGTAAATCTATTATTGGCCAGGTGGTGAGAGGCATTCCGATGCAGTTTACAAATAAAAGGGTAGCACTTTATAAGAATTACTACCTTACATTACATTATTACATTACATTACACTTAGCTGACGCTCTTATCCAGAGCGACTTACAGATATTTACAGGGTTTCAGTTACAGTCCCTGGAGCAGGTTGGGGTTAGATGCTTTTGCTCAAAGGCATCTCAACCATGGGTAGGATGGGATTCAAACCGACAACCTTCCGATTGCAAGTCCAACTCCCTAACTACTAGGCCACAGCTGCCCCAACTACCTATTGGAATTGCAATTGTTAACGCTTAATTAACACTTCCATTATTTGTTAGCTATTATCCTTACATTACTTCTCAGTAGTAAATTATTTCTAAACGTATCTAGTTCCTTCTGTCTGTTTTTCTGTTGGCTGTCTGTTTGTATTTCTATCTGTTGGTCTTTATGCTATCTGCTCTATCTCTATGCCTGCTCTCTTTCTGTCTGTCTGTGTATCCTACTTTATGTCTGCTTTAACATTTGTAGATGTGTTTATAAATGTTTTTTTCTGATGAGAAATAATGTAACAATAATAGCTAACACACGATGAACAAAGCATAAGTAAATGCTTTATAGGAAGTAATTATTATAAAGTGCTACCAATAAAATTACAAGTTCACTTATTCAAACCAAAAGTTTATGGGAGCTGAATTGGTCTATATTCACTACGATAACTTCGTTTTCACCAGCTGAAGCACTGGTTTAAGTGGAACAGCAGACAAGTGGCTGATAATCGGCAATATGCCAATAATGGGGTCTCTTTCACTATATTCCACATAAGGCTAAGGGGGTACAGAGGGTAGTTTGGGTATTTACTAAGAGTATACTGTGGTGTATTGGTGAAGCATGACATTGCGTGGCTATTTTACTGCAAAATAAGGTGGCCATTCTCTATGACTGACTTTAGCATGAAGGAGCAGGTGGCTAGCTGACCGTGGGTAGAGTGGTACAGTCGCTTAGTGTCCAAGGGTCTACAGCATCAGCCATATTCACTACCAGGGTTGAAACAGAAGCACTAAAGCATATTTTCACCAAAACCGGCTCACAGGACATTCATTAATACTAAAGACCACCACAAATTAATGAAAACACAATGGAAGTACACCTTTAAAGCATTTGCTTAATTTTTCATTAAATCTACCCCTAAGGACAAGCAAAGTTTACTTGCATTTTTACCAATGTTCCTAAGAATGTGTCCATTTACACGTACAGACAGACATACGTAGTTAACTTTTTATCAGTGTGTGAAACACACATGTATATAGTTCCACTGTTTTTACTGCTGTGCATTATTTATTTATTTATTTAAAGGTTTGCCAACCTTTTGCCGATCTTTTTAACGGACCTATGTAGCTTATTCACCTTTTATTCGCTGTCTCTAACTGTAACGGCATGTATGGCCGTTATATACACTACCATTTTCCCCATCACCACACACACACACACACACACACACACACACACACACACACACACACACACACTGCTTAGTGCACTCCTATACTACAGTGTCATCAGATGACGGCTGGTCCATTCCATGCCCGACCCATTCAGTTCCAGCTGCCTTCTGAAATCCCATCTCAGTCGAAGGAGACTTCCTCCCAGTGTGAAGGAGACTTCCTCACCAGCCCTCTCCATGTCTGTGGAGCTCGTATTAAATACTGTATGACTGTATTATGATATGACTACTCGTAAAGTTTTACTCCTGGGCGAAATGATAGTGTGACGTTGGCTGTGTGTGTCTCTGTGTGTGTGTGTTGTGGAGAGTCTGTGGTTTCAACTCGATGTGGAGATCATGTTGTCAGGCCCTGCTGTGTAGCTGATCATAGTGTGGCGTCTGTGTTTGTATGGCATGTGTGTTTGTGTTTGTGTGTGTGTTTGAGTGTGTGTGCACGAGCCTAAGGGCTATTATTGACTGGCCAGGCTGGAGGGAGAGGTGAGGTAAGAGCTTATTTAGCCGCAGCGCCGGCTCTCAGTGATAGATTATACTCCCTTGTCTCCAGACAGGCAGCCGATCGCATGCCTACATGCCTGTCTGCCAGTGCAAGCCTGAGACATGCACAGAATCACATGGAGTACACACACACACGTGCTTGTGCCTACACACACACATACACACAAATATGCATGTGACACACCCATAACTGTCTCACATGTTTAAACACACACACACACATACATGCATGTAGCACACACATAACTGTCTCACATGTCTGAATACACACACATATATGCATGTCTCTACACAAGTAATTCTCTCAAAAGTCTACACACACACACACACACAATCCCATGTCCACACATCCACACCAGCAGCTATAAACTCACTCATATACACATGCATGCATACACTCTTCCATGGACACATCGCCACAACTGTACACACTCCTACACACGCCAGAGTTGCACACATGCACTCATACACACACAAATAGATTTACGTCACTCGTAACTCTCACACATATCAGCACGCAAACAACTCACGCATCTGCAGTTACACAACTCACACCTCACCCATGTATTCTATCATGCGACACACACACACACACACAATATCAGGTTAGGGGCATAGCAGCAGCTGAATGTGTTACATAAGTCTCCAGGAGTTTCATCAGTGTGTCCCATCTGCTCTGACCCCCATGACTCCGTGAGAGAGGTGTTGAAAAGCATTTGTAGACCTGTGTTTGTGTGTGTGTGTGTGTGTGTGTGTGTGTCGTCTGGTCTGAGTCCCATAGCTTCATGAGAGGGGTGCTGAAAACACACACACACACACACACACACACACACACACACACACACACACACACACACACACACAAAACACAAAAGACATAGAGCTGGGGCATACTGTGTAATGGCAATCCATGCTGCTGTAGTCATCTAAAAGACCCCAGGGAGCAGAAGCAAAATCTGATTCTGATTTGCAGGTATTGCACCACTGGTGACTTACGACAGTAACATGACTCTGCCACCATCACCTCAAAAAACACATGGAGTTGTATTAACAGAAAAACCTAACTAAGTACATAGGACCTTGACTAAGTACATGAGTGAACCACTAGCACCTATACAAAAACCACACAGAATGGTATTGAAAAAATAACTTAAGTGCATAAGTGTCTGGGCCACAAGTGGCAATGTGTTGGGTTTCAGCAACCTACTTAAGGACTACTAGAAAATAAGAAAAACTAGATAAAATTGTTTACAACAAGTAGCCTTTATTCAAATGTAATACTTTCTTTAAAATAGATATTTTAGGACATTGAAAAATTGCACAAATAGTATTTCAGCATGTTGTTGTGTTGCTACATAGAACCACCCCTACTGACAAAATGGTGGAGTGTTTGGCGATAGCCCACCAGTGAGGTGCCAGTTCTGTTGCAGCAGGCCAAAAGTGGTTCACCAACATTTTGCTGTACCTCTTGATGTAATGGCTTGCTGTCATGACTGGAGGAGGCCATCTTGGCTTTTCTGCAGTACTAAGTACTTTTCGCCTTCGGTACTTAGTGTTGTTTTAACATGCTAGTTTATCTAGCCATTGTGTTAAAGTACCATTATTCATATTGGTTTGTCCTGTTTTAAAATGCAAAGCAAACAAATGAATTTAGTCTTGTTTCCCCCAAAATTGTGTAAACTTGCCCTAGATGCTGGACAGATACACATAAAGACAATGATGGGGAGATGCCAGTTTATAATGCTAACATAAATAAGAGAAGCTAATGTTTGCCTCATACCTAACAGCCCCACAGACTGTTTACCCTCAGCTGTGCCTCAGTTTAGGAGGCTGAAGAAGGCTGAAAAGCCATGAGAGTCCAGTAATAGGAAGCTGACACACACACCCCTGGCATTGTCTGAGTTTAGCTTCCTGTACACAGCAGGGCGGTAGCCAAAACATGTTAGCTACTGTTCCTACTAAAGGCTAACACCTAGCGCCGCTCAGCTTTAATCTCCCCTCCTGCACAGCAACCAGCACATGGTTATTTCAGGAAGTGTATAAAAGTGGCTACGGGTGATTTAGTGACACTATAGCGCCCACCCACCGGCCGGCCCCGGCACTGGGTTTCTCTAATGGTCACGCCGATTGTGTCCCGCCACTGTGGGATGGATGGCCGTTAAAGTATTTAGGCCCCTGTGACAGCCACAATGTCTCTCTGTGGAGGTGCGGCTTTGGCATCTGCTCCTATTTAAACCATGTTTCCTCTAACATAGCATTGTGCCCTTGGTGTCAGCTGACTATTTCAGTCCCTTTAGCCACAATATTCCACACTCTGTTATGTGTTGTTGTTGTTGTTGTTGTTGTTGTTGTTGTCCTTGTTGTTGTATTATTTATAGATAAATAATGTATTTTGTATGGATAAATAATATGCACCAGCCTATAGGAAAACATAATTTTTATTGTTTTGTATCAGAGATCCCAGTCATCCCAACAACAGTCTCTAACTTTGTTAAAGTCTGGACAACATTACAGAAGCTAACAACAAGGACTGAAAACAAGGACTGAGAGATGAACAGTTTTATTCTCAGTCTATACACACTAATTGAGGACCACGATATATACATTCTTGCATATATCTTAAACATGGCTATTTTATTGATTTTTTAAATTATTTTTTATATCTAGCATTGATGCACATAGTCTTTGGAGTCAGTGGACCAAGCATTTCCCTGCATATTGCACTGAGTATAGTTGTATGTGAATAATACAATTTGAATTTGTATTATTTATAGACGCTTCTCATGACCAACTGTTTGCTTGTATGGGAAGGTGAAACCCCACTCTTCTTATCAAGGAATATGAAAGCAAAATTTAAAAATAAGATCCTTCCTGTTTCTTTTAAGGGGCCTTATGGAGAATGCGTTGAGGTATGTATAGACTGACTCGAAGTATAGGGTATTTTAAGATTTTAAGTGAAGCTTCAGTTGGACCTCTGCTAAGACAAAGAATGCCTGTTTTGCAGCTAAAACATCCTTAATCCAGTTTATTAAGGCCAAAATGAGCTCAGCATAAGATCTCAAAATACTCCAGAAATCTAAGTAAGAGCGGATGTTTTTATCCCAAACGACAAGGACTGATAGTGTCCGCAAATACACTGATGCCATCTGTTTTCCAATCTGTTTGGAAATGTCACACACTTGGCAGTGCTCCACAATGCCTCTAAATATGTATATTCAAATTATTTCTGCTCCTCTTTTCTGCCTAATGCCTCCAAATGTAGTTTAGAGAAAACACAAGATACCTGTACACCTAGCAAGAGTGCCTTTGGGAGAAGAGATTTAAGCCTTCCTGACTACAAACCTTATTCTAACATGTTATTGGGAGAACCCTTAGCCTTTTAAGTTTTATTATTGTTCAATTATTCTAAGTTAATCTTCCTTTTGTTGGGTTTGTTTGCTAAGACGAAGGGTGTAGTTGATCTGTGAAAATTTCCAGGACACCTCATTAGTAGTGCGCCTCAGGCCTTTAGTCACTATACACCCTGCCCTGAGGTGGCCCCGCTGAAGGTAATCAATCCTTAACATGTTTCTAGTGTCCAATTTGTCGGTATTGTCCTGTAAGAATTCCTAATTTGGTGAATGTAAATTGGATAACAGTCTGTAGAATAAAGTTAATACTAATGCAAAAGCTAATGCTACCCAGTGGTTTTATATCTCTTGCTATCTATTAATACTATTTTACTTTGACAAGGCTCCGCTTTCCCATGTTCTATACACTGCACAACTCCAGGGAGTGGACCTAGCTTGAATCTTATTTGTTATTTTTTAACTCTATTTTTTATTTTAGCTGTTGTTTTTTATCTTTTTATTTACTGTTAAATATGTGTTGTTACTGTTAAACATGTGTTGTTTTGCTCTCTATCCCTGAGTTTTGTTTTATGGTATAATATGCTCTGCCTTTCTTACGTTGTAACCCATGTCTACCTTGTTTCCAAATGTTATCATTACTTTTTTGTCTGTTTGCCTTTCTGTGTTGACCTTATTCTGCACGTAAACAAGGGTGGTGCTATGTTTGTGCATTTTGTCATAAAACTTCTGGTTGAATAACCCTGTCCATTGTCTATGGTCCATTGCAGTATATTGGTAGCCTGGGTGTGCCCATACTGCCTATGACGCTGCATTTTCATTTCGCGAGCAAGTCAGTCTGGCCAAGCTCCCTATCTACACCGTTTCTGCTCCGGCAGGAATATGGGGCCAATGAGCATTTCAAAATGGTAATGACGCGGTAGTTTGGCAACCGGAAATCTATCTCAGTCACTGTCAACATGGCGAACGTGGAGCAAACACAAGATTTCAATGCAGCTGTAGCTGCTGTTTTGGACGAATTCAAAGGGAAGTTCTCTCTGAAAATACAGCAAAGGGCAGTCCTTGAAGCATTTGTTGCGGGAAAGGACGTTTTCGCAATGCTACCGACCGGCTTCGGTAAAAGTTTAATTTAGCAGTTAGCCCCGCTGGTAGCCAGTCGATTGGGCTTTGCGAGAAGGCTGTTGTTGTGGTCATTTCGCCTTTGATCGCACTGATTCATTTTTCGAATATCAATATTAAATGGCCAACACCAGCCACTCTCATGTTCACCTCACAAGTCCGACAAAAATCATTTAACGCCATTTCTATATGACTACAGGCTACTACTACTTTTTGTGTGGATCAAGCAGTTTCTTCCGCTGGGGTATACGTCAGAGGACAGAGGGGTGTTATTGATTGAAGCTTCATCCAGTAGCAAACAGAGGCATTTGAAAGAGGCGGGTTAAGCCTGCCTTCTGAGAAATGGGTTTACAACACAGCTTGGCCAGACCAATGCTCGCAGAGCATTGACAAGTCGCGATAGCCAGGCTAGTATATTGGCACTTTAGCTACACATCAAGATGTCGAGCATGACTACCACAAGAACTGTGGAAAAGTACTTGGAACAACCCTCTGTTGTCCACAGGAAAACCAGGGCAGAATGCTGTTGGGCTGGCTTATAATCTATCCTCCGCCATCCAGCGACGAGAAAGTTCTAGTATTGGCGCAGACGGGTCAGTCAAGTGCAGGTGTATGTGTGTATGAAACAGCAAGGCAGGCAAGTTTTTTTTTTTTTTTGCCGTATAACATTGCAAACAACATTGCCAAAGGTGAATTATTGATGGATTGCAGAACCTAACCAGAAGGTGTTGCTGGAAAAACAGTAGCCTAAGCAACATGGTCTACATAATTAGGCAAGTTAAAATACATTGTCCACTCCCATGAATAAAAAACCATCCACCCTTCTGTTTTTTTCTCTTTTTTTTTTGACACATCACAGCCTGCCTCAGCCCACCACCGCATATCATCCAGCCACTTAGTGGAGTTCATTAACCTCGAGTGACGAAGCACAATCTCTCCATGTGACCTTTTAAACTTGTTTTTGTGTCTTCCTAAGTTAGCCTTTCCATCTTAATTTGCTGGGTTTTCCAATGTAGCTGACTTGCCGTAGCAAGCTAACCGGAAGTTAACTGATAAATGCGGCAAACGAGCAACTTTGAAAATGGGCATGTCAGAATAAGATCAATATACTTATATTCATTACTGCTTCTCCTTCCCTCCCCTTCTGTGGCAGACGCTCTCCTGGCGGACCTGGAGTCCTCCACGGCCCACATCTCCAAGTTCCCCGCCTTCCTGCCCGACGAAACGCCCTACTCCTTCCCCAGCAGCGGGCGGAGCCTAAGAGATGACCCCACCCCACCTCCTGTGCCCCCTCCTCCCTCTGCCGAGGCGCTGAACGGAACCGTGCTCTGCCCCCCCGACTCCCACTACTCCTCCCAGCAGGTAAGGGGGGGGGGAGACAGAGAGAGAGAGAGAGAGAATGATAGAGAGGGGGAAAGAGAGCTTTGTGACAAATAGCCATTATAGCGGTTCATATATTCACACAAACCTACTGTATATCTGTTCATACAAACCTATTTCTATTCATACCAAGTTCTGCAACAGAAATAAAGGGGCTATTTATGACCAAAAGCCACTCATGTTGATTGACAGATTTGCCCCCACCAGCATGAATGGGGCTATGGCCTGTCTCTTTGAGCAGTGTGTTTGTGTGTGTTAGGAGCGAGAATGGAGATAATGATGAGATGACAGCCTGAGATTTAAGTATTTATTATGGTCTTTTATTCAAATTAACTAAATTTGTTGTCTCTTTCTCTCTCCTCCCTCCCTCCTTCAATCTCTCTCTCCTTTTCTCTCTTTCTATCCATCTCATTCTCATTCTTGCTTTGTCTCTCGATCTCCCTCTCTCTCTCTTTCTGTCCTACTGTCTCTCTTTCTCTCTCTTTCTCCTTCTCTCTCTCCCCATCTTTCTCTCTGTCTTTCTCTCTCTCCCTGCCCCTGCCCTATGTCTTTACTTCAAACTCTCTCTCCCTTTTTCTCTCCTTCTCCCTCTCCCTCTCCCTCTCCCTCTCCCTCATCCCTCATCCCTCTCTTTAGTCTCTGGGTTCTGTACCAAAGAGCAGCAGCTGGTCTCGTGGCAGCACTAGTCCACCTTTGTCCCACACTGAAGAGGACCATATCTACAGGTGTGTGTGTGTGTGCGTGTGTGTGTGTGTGTGTGTGTGTGTGTGTGTGTGTGTGTGTGTGTGTGTGTGTGTGTGTGTGTGTGTGTGTGTGTGTGTGTGTGTGTGTAATTATAAGTGTCTCTAAGTGTCATGCATTGCTTTCTCTTTCCATGTAGTTTCCCCAATAAGCAGAAGGCGTGTGTCTCGCCAGCCGCAGCCATGTCCTCGGCGCTGGGCAGCAACCTGTCTGAGCTGGACCGCCTACTGCTGGAGCTCAACGCCGTGCAGCACACACCTGGCTTTCCCAGCGATGGTAACACACTCCTCCACACACACACACACACACACACACACACACACACACACACACACACACACACGCACACACACGCACGCACACAAACAAACACACACATGCACACACGCACACACACACACACATGCACACACAGGCAGATGTTTTCCTCCAGGGAATATGAGCTGCCATCCTCTTCCCTTGGTGGTGCTGAGCGAGCAGAGTGAGTGTGTGGTGGATGTCTGCCTGGCTTTGTGTCTTAAGCGCTGCTTTCAGTATTCAGTTCATTCAGGTCATTTGTTTTTGTCCCCCCCCCAACCACAAACACACACCACACACACACACACACACTCACACACACACACACACACACACACACACACACACACACACACACACACACACTCCCCTCCAGATGAGGAGCCCCCTGCCTTGCCTGTGTGCACCCTCTACCCCATCGGGGAGAGCACCTCTTTTGATCTCCCCCAGCAGAACGGCACCAAGGGCATACATGAAGGCAGCAGCCTGGACACGCTGGAGTGCGCTGTACCCTCTCCAATGTAAGTCACACACACACACACACACACACACACACACACACACACACACACACACACACACACACACTTTCATTACAGTTATTCCATCATTCCATCATTCCATCACTGTTTTGTTCTGCTGTATAGATTTGCTATTGTACCTTTGCCTGTGACTGTGCGTGTGCGTGTGCGTGTGTGTGTGTGTGTGTGTGTGTGTGTGTATGCGTGCGTGCATGTGTGTTTGTGTGTGTGTGTGTGTCTGTGTGTGTGTGTGTATGCGTGTGTGTATGTGTTTGTGTGTGTGTATGTCCACAGTGAGTTTATAGACAGCCAGTTGGACACACCTGCTCAGCAGCAGGCCAGGATCTCAGCCACCTCAGCAACACGAGAACTAGATGAACTCATGGCCTGTCTGTCAGACTTCAAGGTGCACAGCTGTGTGTGTGTGTGGGGGGTTGCCTGTGTGTGTTTGTTAGCGTGTGTATTTGTGTGTACATGTGTGTACATGTGTGTGTGAGCACAGGTATGTGTGTATATGTGTGTATTTGTGTGTGTGATTAGGGTATGAGTGAGAGTGTAACAGAACAAAAGACATCTGCTGAAGTGTGTGTTGTATAGGCCAATGGGGATTATGTATTTCTGACTGCAGTTTTCCCTCTGATCCTCTAGACCTATATGTCCTGACTCTAAAACCCCTCTGGGTTCTAGACTAGATAACTCTGCACTCTCTACCTTACTCTTTAACTTGTCATAACATTTATGTCATCTACTAATCTAAACCTTTTATGTTTCACTTCATGATTTGCCTCATTCTTTTCTTTTTCTTCTCTTCCTCTCTGCTCTCTCCATCCCCTGTTCTTCCATTTATTTGTTATTGTGTCCACTTGTTCTCTTTCATAACTTCTGTCATTTCTTTCTTTTCTTGTTATTTTTTTTTGTCATTTTCTCCTTCCCTTTTCCTGTCCTATTGCTTTCCCCGTGTCCTCTTCTCCTCTTTTTCTTCTGTCCATCCTGCAGCCCAGCTCTCAGGGCTCTGGCTCTGAACCTCTGTCCGATCTGAAACCCTGTAGTCCTCCAGCTATCCCATCAGCCCTGGCGGTCTCCGCCCTCTCCCCATTCCTGCCCTGTGACTCCCCCCAGCCCAACACGGGCGGCGGTGGTGGGGCCACGCTGGAGCTCCATATTGTGGAGGATGGGGTGGAGCCTTCCGTGCTGCCTCAGGCCAGCGCCCCTCTCCTGAAGCCCAGCTCAGAGCTCTCTCTGTCGGCCGCGGCCTCCTCTCTCAGCCCCCTGAGCTCCACCTCTCCCTCCACCTCTCCCTCCAGCTCCCGCCTCTCCCCCGACACCATCATCGATGTGTCGGCCTCCATGCTCAGCTCCCGCACCGACACGCTGGTGGTGCTCTCCCAGACCACCACCTCCCCCACCCACACTCCCACCTTTACCCCAGCCGCGGTCAGCAGTCCCACCACCCCCTCGAAAACCAGCACTCCGTCCCCGGCCTCCTCCAGCCCACACCTGAAGCAAGAGCCCCTAAGCTCTCTCCCCACTCTCACCCCCATCACCAAGAGCCCCAGCCCGGTCTTCTCCCTGAGGAAGCCCTCTCCCCCCTCAGAGCGACTGAGCCCAGTGGTTCTCTCTGCGGTCAATGGCTTCTCCCCAATCCCTACCACTGACTCGACCCTCTCTGCCTCCCCCAAAAGAGTCACTCCTCCCGCTTTTAGGTCTTCTCCCTCTGCACCTCCTTCCACTGCTCCTGTGGCCGAGTCTCCACACCTCCCTTGCCTGTCTGTCCCTCCCTTCTCGCTCCCCCCTGCCAAAGCGCCCTGCAAAAGCTCCAGCCCTCCGGAGAACCGCCAGAGGGTGGCCACCCAGCCCCTGGCCCAGGCATCTGCAGGCCCGCTGGGGCACACAGAGGCCCAGCCGTCCCTGGACGAGGCCCTGGACAAGCTGTTGGCTATGAGCTTCTCCCCCCAGGTTGACAGTGAGGTCCCCCTGTCGGCCATGCGGGCGTCGGAGCCCCTTGGGGCCGAGCCCCTGCAGGAAGTGTTCGAGGAGCCCATCCTGTCGCTGGACCGCAGGGACGTGCTGCCGGACATGCAGACCGAGTCAGAGCTGGGCGATGGAGGCCTGGACTACCAGTCGGACGGGCGCAGCGATCTAGACTGGGCGGAGATGGAGCTGAAGATGGTGTACGATGGCGCTGACGGCTCCATGACGCCACTGACGGAGGCCAGCTGGATGGACGACTCACTTACGCCCTCGTCCTGCCCCGGGACGCCGGACACGCAGCTGGACATGCCGCTCATGCAGCCCCTCAGCCTGGAGCGAGTCTCCGCATCGGGACATGTACGACACCAGTATTCACGGCACGGCACGGCACAGCACCGCATGGAACAGCACAGTGCAGCACAGGCTGCAGGATGGCACATTGCAGGATGGCACTGCACACTGCAGTGCAGCACAGCACTGCATAGCACAATTCAGCACAGCACTGCATAGCACAATACATCACCACATTGCAAAGCATGGCTCAGCAAATGTAGCACCTGCTGCATGTGAAACAACTGCTTGGAAATGTTGACTTACTGCTACTTGGGCTGATGTGTACTGTTCAGTTATCTGGATGTCTGGCGTAGTGTGGTGTAGTTCAGTGTGTTATGTTGTAGTAAGTGTGGTGTAGTTTATTGTGGTGGTGCTTTAAATAATCCATAGGGTAGTGAGGCTGTGTGGGTCAGTGGCCTCTAAGTTTGGAGTACTTTAGTATGCCCACATCCTAAGGGTGAGTCGGCTGGCATGCCTGCATGGCCTGTGTTGGCACTGAATCTGTGATGGGAGACACATTGCATGGCTTGTGCTGGAAAGGAACATGCTGTGGTTAGCTTATGATGGAAAGCAATGCATTGTAAATTGTTTCTGCTGAAGTCAAAATGCATTAATGGGCTTGTCCCTGGAGTAAAATGTATTGTAATTGATGTGAAATGCATTGTGATTGGCTTGTGCTGATGTAAAGGGCATTGAAATTGGCCTGCCTGCTTTGGAATGGACTGCCCTGTGGTTGGCCGTGCAGTGAAGTGAAGTGAAATGAAGTGGACTACGCTACGCTACGCTACGCTCAACCTTTAGAATTTAGAACCCTCTCAGATCATGTCCCCTCCATCCTCCCGATCAGCTCAAGCAGGTGATCCGACGTACGAAGGAGACACCCAACGTGCACCCAATGTACCGGGAGATCCACCCCCGCCGCAAGATGGGGCCCCTCATCTTCCACAAGAGCTCCTCCCAGGACCGGCTCATCGAGGAGCTGCAGGGGAAGCTGGGCATCAGCCGCAAGGAGCGACCCAAGAAGCAGCCCGACGACTGGCTCACCGAGGGCGTCATTGTCTCCAACAACCCCAAACGCACCAGGGAGGACCACACAGGCACCGAGGTGGATAAGGTAGCAGAGAGGGAAAAAGACAGAGAGAGAGAGAGAGAGAGAGAGAGAGAGAGAGATAGAGAGGCAAACAGGGAGAGAGAGATAGAGGCAAAATGAGAGAGGAAGAGAGAAAGGCAGAGAGGAAGGGAGGAAGAGGGAGAGGGAGGGAGACCAGGAGAAGGAGAGAGAGACAAGGGGAGAAAGAGAGAGGGAGATGGAGACAAGGGAAGAAAGGGGCGGGGAAGAGACAGAGGAAGAGAGTGAGAGTGTGAGAGACGGGGAAATGTAGGGCAATTGTAAGAAAGGAGGGAAGGGAGAGAAGAGCACTAAAAAAGGGAGAGATGGGTGGGGTTGGAAGGGAAAGTGTAATTTTCAGCATCCCAAAATCTAGTGTGAGGAAATCATTGGTGCCGATGGAGAGAATGTAGACAAGAGGAGAGAGAGGGATGAAATGAGAGGAAGGAGGGGAAACAGTGAAGCGAGGAGGTAGAAAAAGAGAGAGAGGAGTGGGTGTCAGGAGAAAGACAGAGGGAAAGGAGAAGACGAAGAGAAGAATAGAGGAGGGAAGACACAAGATAGTGTGAGAAAAAGCATCAGATTCTTTAGGTTCCATACCAGCTCTGCAACTGGATAGATGAAAATGTCATTGTCATTATTGTGTAGAAAGCGCACTTCCTTCATTTCCAACCATTTTTAATGTCCTTTATTTTCATAATTTCTCATCATCATCTTTCAATTTTTGTTCTTCCTCCTTGATCTTCTGCTGGCTTTTCCCTCCTTCTATCTCTCTAATTCCTTCTCCATCTATCTTTTCCCTCCCTCTATCTGTCCTCCTCCTCCCTCCTCCTTCTCTCCTGTTGCTCTAGATTATCATTCCTCCCGAGTCTCCTCTTCCTCAGCGGAAAGTCATCCCTCCCCCCGTGTCCCCCCCCGCCCCCCGTCGTGAAGAGCCCAAAAGACATCCCCCGGTCAGGGAGGTCCCCCCACCCCTGCCTCCGCCTCCCCCACCCGCCCCCTCCCCCCCTCCTCCTCCTCCTCCTCAGCAACCTGCTCCTGCACCACCTCCGGAAGACCCCCCCATGAAGAAAGAGGAACCCCCCTCCCCTCGGGTCCAGCGAAGACCCCCGTCCCCCCCATCCCCACCGGTTGTCCCGAGCATCCCCATCATCCCTGCACCCATAGAGCCCCCCGTCCCCAAACCCTCCCCACGCCCCGCACCTGTGCAGGCACAGGCACCTCCACCTGTGGCACCCGCCCCTCAAACCCCTCCTGTCCCCAAAAAAGTGGTGTCCGTGGGGTGCCAGACGGAGTACGACCCCCTCTTCCCCCCCATGCAGGCCTGGGGCTCAGTTAAGACCTTCTACCGCCGCATGACCTCCAGTTTCCAGCATGAGCGCTCTAAACATGCTGCCTTAGAGACGGTGTTTAGCTTAGAAGCTCTAAACATGCTGAGTCTCAGATAGTCCAGGGTCCTGCATGAATGCATTACATTACATTACATTACATTACATTACATTACATTACACTTAGCAGACGCTTTTATCCAAAGCGACTTACAAAAGGAGGACATAATAGCAAACAGATGTGTAGAGAACATTGAAGGTACCTATGTAAAGAGATGGTTAGTAGAATTTGGTTTTGTTAAGCAGTCTCGGAAAAGAAGGGTCTTCACAAGCTTTTTGAAGGTCGAGAGGGAAGTTGCTGCTCTTGTAGGGACTGGTAGGTTGTTCCACAACTGAGGGACAACAACCGAGAAAAGTTTAGAGTGACCTCGCTTTGTCTTGGGAGAGGGTACGGCCAGGCGGTTCGTATTGGAGGATCGCAGCATTCTGGACGGGATGTAAGCATTCAGTATGACGTTGAGATAGGTGGGGGCGGATCCAGAAGTGACTTTGTAGGCTAGAGTCAAAGCTTTGTGTTGAATTCTGGCAGCCACCGGGAGCCAATGCTCTTAACATGTTGCGTTTGAGACAGGCTGGTGATTAGCATGAATGCTTTAAATGTGCCATGTTTAGGACAATCTGGTGTCCTGCATGAACACTGTAAAGATACAGTGTTAGAGGCAGTTAGTGGTCCAGCATGGACACTAAACCCTCTTAAAGCAGCAATGTGCAACTTTTTCAAGTTAATTGCCCTTACCCTTACCCTACCCTTGCAATATCTGTGTGTCCGCCCCGATACAATATAATTGTGAAAATGAGTGGAAGCACATTTTGAAGTGTAGGCCATTTGAAATGACTGGGGCAGGGTCACTGGATGTGTTTATGTATATGGAGTGCAATATTGTTCCCAGCCTTGGCCAGATAGTCTACTTTAGCCCACAAACACAGGATGGGATGTTAACACAGCAACATTGTTTCTCCTTATCAAGCCATTTCAATAGTAGTATTGTTACAGGTTGATAAATGTCATTTTCATTTGGCAACTAACAATACAGCCCACTTAACCTTCAACCCAGCCAGTTTTGAGGTCAGTGATGAGATGGCCAAAGTACGTGGTGGAAGTGGAGGATACTTGTGTTGTTGCTTGTCTGCCAGTCACTGTGTCTTTGAGATGTGTGGAAAAGTGTGTGTGTATGTGTGTGTGCTCTGTGTGGGGTTTTTGGTGAAGCAGGCAGAGGCATTTGGCAGTCAGGAGTCTGTTTGTGTTTATGCATTCAGTAGATCCTTCATGCAAAGCAACTCACAGCATTGGAAATGTTTAACCTGACCTGTTATGCTCGAACAAGTCCAGCCTATTACTCTAATAGCTTGGACATAAGGGATATATCTTTTGGCATGCAGTTGTCTGATCCACTGCAGCAGGCTGTGGGTCAAACACATTTCCAATGCAGGAAATGAGCTGTGGCCTTGTGGATTCACAGTGAGGTGTGTAATAGGTGTTTATTTTTTCATCAGTAAATGACCGCATGCAGTCTGCCCCTTTTTCCATAAGCTGAGTTCACACATCTTGTATAAAGGAATCAATACTTTAGTGTTCTTGTAGCGAACACTAGGAGGAGAAGTCACCCTAACCGGCTTTGAACCCAGGTCTCCGGGGTACCAAACATGGGCTCTGACCACAATGCCAAAGAGCCAGGCTCATTGGGATGGCAGCCAGAGCACACCCACAACTCTAGTGATGGTCATTCCATCATACTGCCTTCCCCTTCAGGAGGTGCAGCCATGCGCTTCACACACACTCAGGTGTCCCTCACGCATCCCCCACCATACTTCTCTCCTCCAGGGTGCCCCACATATTGATGCTTCACCCATCACTGGGGGTCCCTCACACTGGGGTTAACCTAACCTGGGGGTCCCTCACATGGCTCACAGTGGCTGCACCTCCGATGGCCTCACGACAAGCCATCTCACTTCTGACACCATTTGTAGCGAAGGGGAGGAGAAGTCATCCCACCCGGCTTTGAACCGGGGTACCAACTGTGCACTTTGACCGCAACTCCAAAGAGCCAGGCTCGTTGGGGTGGCAGTCAGAGCACACCCACAACTCTAGTCATGGTCACTCCATCACAGTTCTTTTCGTGCATGTTGAAACACCAACCAAACACTAGTTAAACCATTATCACAATCAGAGATTTTTGAGTGGAACGTGTAATCTAGAGTCTTTGATCACAATGAAGAGGAGTCCAAGATTGATCCTTTTCATTTTTCTTTTTCAAAATGACATACAGTGGAAACAGCAAATAAATACTCTGTTTCTTATACAAAACTATATACACCTGAATTTAACTTGTAGTTTTGAGCAGAGTAGTTTATATTCAGTGTTTTTGAACTATACAACTTTTAACATAGAAATCGAAGTTAGCAGGTACTATGCTAACCAATAACATTGGTGTTGACATGAAAGCCAATAAAATCACTGCTAAAATATTGTCTCTATCATCATATTACAATGGAGTTGAGTTTATACAACAGGATTGAAGAAAGTTTATGCAATTGCTCTAAGACTTGCACAGTAGCTTGAATTATATCAAGATTGCCTTCGTGTCTTTTGGCTGTCTGTCTGTCTTTACCAGGATCTACTTATCAGCTATTGAAGTCTGGTCTATGAATGTTTTTATAAGCAAGACATAACCATAACAAAGTGTGTTATTTGACAATATGTCAAGGGTAAACATGCAATACACAGTTCTTGGTACGTAATTAAAGTAATTAGGTAGCATATTGATTCGAAATGGCGAATTTATTCGAAATGGCAATTCATTTGAAATAGCAATTCATACATAACTTGCTTAAACTAAAGTAAAGGGCAGCACACATACACCTGTTGCATTGCAGATGGCTCATGTTTGTATGTACAGCTGCATGTGGTTGTGTGTGTTTTCTGTGTGTGTGTGTGTGTGTGTGTGTATGGTTGTGGACTTCCTGTTTTCTGACCCTGACTTCCTGTATTGTGTAGATCATGACTCAGGGGAAGGGCAGTAACCTGCAGGGCAATAAGCTGGACTCCATGCTAGGCAGCCTGCAATCGGACCTGAACAAGCTGGGAGTGCAGACCGTGGCCAAGGGCACATGTGGGGCCTGCTGCAAGCCCATCATTGGCCAGGTGAGGGCGCCAGAGCTCCATAAATCAGATCATAGGCAAAGACATGGCTCATAACATATTGTAAAAATAATATAAATAATATTAAACTGAATGATGTGGGAGACAATGGAAAGCTTACTATCCAATGTTTTCAAAAGATAAAAAAACATCAAATAATGATTAAAAAAAATGCATTTATTTAGTTTCTTGTGTCGATAGGCCAGGGTGTATGATTATACTGCAAATAAACACACATGACTTGACTTGAGTGTGTCTGTGTGTGTGTGTGTGTGTGTGTGTGTGTGTGTGTGTGTGTGTGTGTGTGTTTGTGTTTGTAGTTGGTAACAGCCATGGGCCGCACATGGCACCCCGAGCACTTTGTGTGTACCCACTGCCAGGAGGAGATCGGCTCCAGAAACTTCTTTGAGCGTGACGGCCTGCCCTACTGCGAGAGGGACTACCACCACCTCTTCTCCCCACGCTGTTATTACTGCAATGGACCCATCCTGGATGTGAGCAGAAAACTCTCTGCCTCTCTCTCACACACACATATACTTGTTTTTCTATCCCTGTGAGGACCTCCAATTGCCGCCCATTATAATACAACTAATGTTAAACTGTGCCCAGACCAAACCCATCCTTAACCCTAACCTGTGAGTAAAGCAATGTTTTTGCACTGTTTGTCATTAGCAACAAAATAACCAACAAGATTGGCGGCGACCTCAAATGTGTCCCCAAAAACCACATTTTAGCAATGCAAAACCCACACACACACTCTTACACATGCGTTAAGCCTGACATACTGGCACACACAAGCACCCTCCCTCACACATACACAAACATAAAAACAGACACACACACACACACAAACCCTGACTAAAATACAGAAATGAACATGTGGTTGTATAGATATGTCTTTTTATGCGCATGTGTGGCCATGTGTGTTTGCGTTACAGAAAGTGGTGACTGCCATGGAGCACACTTGGCATCCAGAGCATTTCTTCTGTGCCCACTGCGGCTCCTTCTTCGGCCCCGAGGGTCAGCAATTCACTCTCATAAGCATCAGCAAAAGTCTGTCTATTTTTATAAGTGATAAGTGATAACTAACTGTGTGTGTGTGTGTGTGTGTGTGTGTGTGTGTGTGTGTGTGTGTGTGTGTGTGTGTCTGTGTCTGTGTGTCTGTGCGTGCATGCATATGTGTGTGCGTGTATGTGTGTTGCGTGAATGGGTTTGTGTGTGTGCCACAGGTTTCCATGAGAAGGACGGGAAGGCGTACTGTAGGAAGGACTACTTCGACCTGTTTGCACCCAAGTGCGGGGGCTGTGCCCGCGCCATCCTGGACAACTATATCTCCGCCCTCAGCTGCCTCTGGCACCCAGAGTGCTTTGTCTGCAGGGTGGGTGGAGGCAAACGCTTGTGTGTGTGTGAGTGTGGGTGTGGGTGTGGGTGTAGGGTGGGTGGAGGAACAGGCTTGTGTGTGTGTGTGTGTGTGTGTGTTTGTGTGTGAGTGTGCGCCCAGAGTGCTTTGTCTGCAGGGTGGGTGGAGACACACGTTTGTTTGTGTGTGTGCGTCTGTGTGTGTGTGTGTGTGTCTGTGTGTGTCTGCACCCAGATTGCTTCTTCTGCAGGGTGGGTGGAGACACACGTTTGTGTGTGTGCGCGCGAGTGTGTGTGTGTGTGCCCAGAGTGCTCTGTCTGCAGGCTAGGTAAAGGTGTACGCCTCCAAGTGTTTGCATGTCTGTGTGTGTGGTTGTGTGTGTTTTCTGTGTTTGTGTGTGTGTGTGTGTGTGCACCCAGAGTGCTTCATCTGCAGTGTGGGTGGAGGTGTATACCTGTGTGTTTATATGTCATGTTAGCCAGGCGACTGTGCACTTATTATTATGTAGGTAGGCCTCCCAGTTGATGCATCATAGAATACACTATGAACTTGGTTAATAGCATAACTTCTAGCTCGTTTGGTAGTGTGTCCTCCTCCCAATCCATTGTGTGTGTGTGTGTGTGTGTGTGTGTGTGTGTGTGTGTGTGTGTGTGTGTGTGTGTGCACGCGCCTCATTTTTAGCTTTATCCTTAGTTGTAAAGAGTGTGTGTTTGTGTATGCATAGGGCTCCTGATAGTTCTTGGTTACCTACATGACATTGGGTCAACCCTTTATGTGTATGTGTGCTTTCAGTGTGGGTAGGCTCACTCCTCCATGTGTATGTGTGGGTGTGTCTACTGGCCCCCAGATGGGTCAAATGCAGAAGACAAATGTCAAGGCTAACAATAAAGACTTTTTCACTTGCCTTCCCTACATGACAGAATCATAATCAGAATCAGTTTTATTGACCAAGTATACTTACATATACAAGGAATTTCACTTGGACACTGGAGATGTTAGCTCTCTATACATACATCTATACATCTATATATAGAAACAACTAAGGGCATGTATATATATACATGACATTGGTTTTACCCTGTTTCACCTGTCTCTCCTCAGGAGTGCTTCACACCATTCGTGCAGGGGAGCTTTTTCGAACACGACGGGCAGCCCTTCTGTGAGGTGCACTACCACGAGCGGCGTGGCTCGCTCTGCTCCGGCTGCCAGAAGCCTATCACGGGCCGCTGCATCAGCGCCATGGGCAAGAAGTTCCACCCCGAGCACTTCGTCTGTGCCTTCTGCCTCAAGCAGCTCAACAAGGGCACCTTCAAGGAGCAGAACGACAAGCCCTACTGCCAGGGCTGCTTCATCAAGCTCTTCAGCTAAAGTGCTTGTCTGTGTGTATGCGTGCGTGTGCATGAGTACATACACATGTGTATGTCAGTGAAAATGTGTGTGTGTGAGTAAGTGTGTGTGTGTCTGTGAGTGAGTGTGTATATGAATGTGCGGCCATGTGCTATGACTGTGATCATAACAATTGTGATAGCGATGTAGGCGTGTGTGCATGTTGTTGCAGGACATGTCTGTCTGAGGAGCTATAACAAGCAATAGCAAGTTGTGATAATGTGCTGGTGGAGTTCACCACCAGTCTGAAAGGAGATTGTGATTCTGGTTATGTGTCCAGTCAGGGTATAGATCTGTGGTCTTTGTTCTCTGACTGTGTTTGTACTTGAGTGCCCAGGAAGGTTTTGATATAATAATGAGAGATATTCCTAGCTAAACACTGCGAAGATGTCTGTGAGTAATAGCAAAGTTTTGAAGCTCACTGGCTGAGTGTAACTAATAATATGAAATCTGCTTGAGTCTGATTCCCCACGTGTGGAGTTTGGGGGTCTTTGATGAATTGTCCTTTTGGTAAACATTGATTGAAGGTTTGGAAATTTCACGTCAGTGTTAGAAACTGTCTGAGTTTGTTGGCAAAAAGTTAAAGAACTGTTAAGCATCTGAATCTGAAGTATGCAGCGCTTGACACATTAACATGACAGAATGGTGATGCAAGTTTACCATTATTACCATGAATCATTATGCAGTAATGTTACTACTACTGGTAGCCCAGTAATACAGCACTGGTAATCATCTCACCCAATCATAATCACCTTGGAAATTAACAGGAGTGACACCACCAGTCAGACCGATTGGAAACTGGTCCCTGAGCAAAGAAGCAGGAATTCACTTCAGGACAAATAATGTGAATACTTCCTATTCCAGACGCATATGAGATTAGTATGGAGCGATTTGTGTGTGTTCCTATATCATTAAGACTGGTGTTTTCAGGATTCAGTCTGGAGAGTTTTTCCACTTTATTTTTGTACTGCTTTATAACTACGTAATAACCACTCAGAGTATGATTACACCTCTGTTTCCTATAACATCTGCTGCATCTGAATGGCTGCAAGATATCAGCTAATGTTAATCATCATACATTTATGTATTTTTGTTATTTTTCTTTCAGTCTCACAGGTAACATACTCCAAAACTGAAACTGCTGTCAAAAGTTAAAGATTTCTATCACTGATAAGGTTTTCTTTTGTTATTCTGTTGTTGTGTGTATATGTGTTTTAGTGTGCAAGTCTGAATAATTGTATTGAAAGTGTTGAAATCCTCCCAGGCGCATTTGAGTGGCATGGCTGTTTGTGGAAGCCATATTGTACCAAAACATTAATCTACATTAATCTCCAACATAAATCCTAAAGCAGCACCAACGTTGAGTGAATTACTTGCAATATTCCAAGCTGTGCATTTAATTGCCGAGGATTTAAAAGTGCATCAATTGCAATATTTATTTACATCTTGTAACATGTTGACTTTCAGGTTGTCAATCTGTTTTCAGATCACTTATCAAATTAAAAACATGTATGAAAGCACAAATAAAGTACATTTTGCTACCTTGGGATGGGACATTGCATGGCTCTCAGTGAATGCTTCCTTTAAACACTTGATGAGTTTTGTGGTATTGCACAGGGGACAGGCTCAACTCACAGTAAGCTCCAAACAGATGCTATGTTATAGTGTTTTTACAAACAGGCCTAGCAAAAGGTATGGTATATGAAAAAAAGCACTGCCTCATATCCTTTTCGGGTATTTTATTTATGTGCTATCCACCCTGAGGAATCCAGACAGGGGACAGAAAACTGGTGATGGAGACGATGGGATGGATATCATGTGAATTGTCTGTGAAATCACTTAAGGGGAAAAACGACCAGTCTTCAGACGCTATAACCACCAGACGTGAACCCCACAATGACGAAATGATCCATGATGACTGACATCAGCATTAACAGTATAGAACCTTGCTAGTCCGCATACCGTCGCCAAAATTATTATTTCAGTAACATACAAGTACTTTACACAGCTCTTTCAAGTGGTTTCCCATGTTTCATACCACATCCCTTAGACAACGTCAAAAACTATGCCTCTTACTCCATCACATTTTTGATTCTCGCAATTGACCCTTCTGTGGTGCCGTATTACTTGACCCCATAGCCCGATGTAGTTACCCGGAAGACACGTCATAAGTCGTTCCAGATCGAGACCGGCAAGATGGCGACGGACACGCAGGTTGGTGTGTCGTTCATGTCCAACATGGGTTTCAGTTCTACTGCATGTGTTCCCTTAATTTAAACAATAGTATAAATTACATAATGCCCAGTTATGCTTTTCCCGTTTATGGCACCACAATATGTGAGCGTATCACCACATGGTCCTAAATGAAGCCTTTTTGTGACGGTACCAACTGCAGTAGATAGTGTTATGCTGAGGGGTAACGTTAACGTTATGGAAAGGCTGGCTAATGTTAGCTAGCAAGAAGCTAGATGGCTACTTCAGCAATTAATGCCGAGCTGTAGCCTAATAACACTCTTCAGATTAACAGAAATGTTTGTTGCTGTTACGCTACGCTACACTCTAGAGTTTATCCCAGCTAACGTTTGTGTAACAAGCGTAGCTTACTCCCTGTCGAGTAGTAACATCGCATGATCACCTGTGGCCAGATTTCTCAAAAAGAAGGTGCCGTCACCAGTTTAACGGCTAATGAAATCTGCTAATACATATGTCTATACATGATTTAGTGCAAATCTGACACTGGCCATCATAAAGTTACCGTGTGAGCCCAATGAAAGAGTTCGGAGAAACTTTCATCACCATCTTGATTCGACTCCGTTTATCTTAGCCTGTAGCTAAAGAGAAGGGTCTAGTTGTACAGAAGCATTCATCCGCCACTCCGCATTAATGCCCTGTTTGGCATGGCACAGGGTTTTATCGCACTTTGGCAATCGGCTTGTGCGTTAGGCTGCTTTGCGTTAAACTGGCTGGTCCCCTGAGACACTTGGGATATATAAATGGATGATAGTCGTACACACACAAACAC
This sequence comes from Coilia nasus, assembly GCA_027475355.1. Classification (NCBI taxonomy): domain Eukaryota; kingdom Metazoa; phylum Chordata; class Actinopteri; order Clupeiformes; family Engraulidae; genus Coilia; species Coilia nasus. Next base: position 32,742,438 of record CM050217.1, read on the forward strand.
GTTTTTTTCTATCGTCATATGCAGATGAGCAAACCAGATTTGGATACGTTGGTGTGTACAGTGTAGAGGATTTAAAACTTTCCATGTCAGTTTCACAGAGCTAGAGTGAAACACAGGGTGTCATGGCGACATCCTGTCACACTCATGTGAATATGTCTCTTTCCATCCTGCTCCATGCTTCATGTCCTGTCACCCTTTATGGGTCAGGTTTCAGACACATTGAAGAAGTTTGCAGTGAAAGTGACAACATCTAGCGTGAAGGAGCGGAAAGACATTCTCGCGGAGCTGAAGAAATGCATCCATGGGAAAGGTGAGATGGGACCATGTGGGTGGTTGATTTTTGGCTGTTGGTTTCACTTGTCTACCTTATCTGTTACATGGCACATTGAAATTGCCCAGGTGATTGTGACCTTGAATCTTTTGTTTTGGTCTCTCTGCAGAGTTGCCAGAGGCAGCCATTAAAGGCTTGTGCAAGCTCTTCTGCCTCACACTCCATAGATACAGGTGAGAGTACCGCCGGGGGTACAGCAGTGATGTATCCTATATATCAGCTCAAAGTGTGGTCCGCAAGAAATCCCATGTGGGGATGTAGTTGTGTTAAAATATTTTTTTCCCCATGTTTATTAAGCTACCTGTGGTATGCACAGTGTGTTTAAATGACATGTATATCATCTTCGTGCCATTCCCTGGATAGGGCTGTGATGCTGCACCATTTTATGCATTTGCATAGCCCTGTTAGCCTTAGATGGGGGGAGTGGTCCTCGGTCTGAAGAACTTTGAGCAACACTGATATATGATCGCCATACTAGGGGTAGCTAATTGTTTTACTTTACTTTACTTTACTTTACTTTACTTTACTTTACTTTACTTTACTTTACTGTCTCCCACCCTCCACCACCCACACCTGAGATGCAGTGTCCATGTATAAATGAATAATGTACTTCTGTGTCAAGACAGCAATTCCTTTTGAAGTACTTGTGTTGTAAACAATCAAAAGTTACATGGATACGATGTTACTTAAGCTTGCCTGTGTGCTTGAGTGTGTCAATGTAGAGTTAATGAATGCAACCAGTGATATATCATTATGGTACTAGCATGCTGATGGGTGCAAATGTTTGACTGTTCCCCAGAGATGTATGATATCAGTAATCAGAGGTACATAATAATAGTAATCTTGTACAGCACATTTCATACAAAGGATGTAGTTTAGGATGTAGTGCTTCGATAAATTTGCAAGGAATCACAAGACAGCACAAATATAAATTAGTGTTTAGAGAAAACACAAGATACTTATGCATCTAGGAAGAGTATCTTTGGGAGAAAAGATTTAGGCCTTTTTTTCACTACAAACCTGATTCTCTTCGCATGCTCCAGTTGGTCTGCAACATTTCCAGGACACCTCATCAGTAATGCATATCATGATGTATGCGGAATATTATATTGTAACAGCAGTGTTGGCAGACACTTACATTTGTCTTATGTTTGACTACAGAGATGCGGCGTCTCGGCGAGCGGTGGTGTCTGTCATCGACCTGCTGGCGCAGTCCCAGCCCAACGTCATTGCCGCCAACCTGCTCCCCTGCCTGCTCAACAGCGGCGTCATTAGCAAGAGCGGACCACCAGGGTAGGCACTGGCTGTTCTCACCTATAGATCTCTCCCTATAGCAATCCACCAGGGTAGGCACTGGCTATCCTCACATATCTCCCTATAGCAATCCACCAGGGTAGGCACTGGCTATCCTCACATACAGTGAGGTCAATAAGTATTTGATCACCCTGTGATTTTGCAAGTCCTCCCACTTAGGAAACATGGAGGGGTCTAAAATTGTCATCATAGGTACATTTCCACTGTGAGAGACAGAATCTAAATAAAAAATCCAGACATCACATTGTATAATTCTTTAAACAATTTATTTGAATATTACTGTGTCAAATAAGTTTTTGATCACTTGCGTTAAACAAATTTAATATTTGGTACAGAAGCCTTTGTTAGCAATTACAGAGGTCAAACGGTTCCTGTAGTTCTTCACCAGGTTTGTACACACTGCTGCAGGGATTTTGGCCCACTCCTCCATACAGATCTTCTCTAGATATGTCAGGGTTCGGGGCTGTCGCCGAGCAACACGGAGTTTCAGCTCCCTCCAAAGATTTTCTATTGGATTTAGGTCTGGAGACTGGCTAGGCCACTCCAGAACCTTGATATGCTTCTTACGGAGCCACTCCTTGGTTTTCCTGGCTGTGTGCTTCGGGTCGTTGTCATGCTGGAAGACCCAGCCACGACCCATCTTCAACGCTCTGGCTGAGGTAAGGAGGTTTTTGCCCAATATCTCACAATACAGGGCCGCGTTCATCCTCTCTTTAATACAGTGTAGTCGTCCTGTCCCCTGTGCAGAAAAACACCCCCAGAGCATGATGCATCCACCCCCATGCTTCACTGTAGGTATGGTGTTCTTGGGATGATACTCCTCCTTCTTCCTCCTCCAAACACGACGGACGAAGTTAAGACCAAAAAGTTCTATTTTGGTCTCATCTGACCACAAGACTTTCTCCCATGACTCCTCTGGATCGTCCAGGTGGTCATTAGCAAACTTCAGACGGGCCTTGACATGGGCTGACTTCAGCAGGGGAACCTTCCGTGCGCTGCATGATTTTAAACCATGACGTTTCAGTGTATTACTGATGGTGGCCTTACAAACAGTGGTCCCAGCTCTCTTAAGGTCATTCACCAGCTCCTCCCGTGTAGTCCTGGGCTGATTGTTCACCTTCCTTACCATCATTGCTACCCCACGAGGTGAGATCTTGGGTGGGGCCCCAGTCCGAGGGACATTGACGGTCATCATTAGCCTCTTCCATTTTCTGACAATTGCTCCAACAGTTGTTCTTTTCTCACCAAGTTGTTTGGCAATTGCCCCGTAGCCCTTTTCAGCTTTGTGAAGGTCTACAATTTTGTCTCTTGTATCTTTTGACAGCTCTTTGGTTTTGCCCATGTTGGCAGTTGGACTTCTGACTGATTGTGGGGTGCACAGGTGCTATGAAGGCTAACGACCTCAAACAGGTGCTACTAATTTAGAATCATGAGCAGAGTGGAGTTGGACTACTTAAATGCAGAACAGCAGGTCTTTACTGGTCAGATATCTGTCTGATAAGCAAGTGATCAAATACTTATTTGACACAGTAATATACAAATAAATTGTTTAAAAAATCATACAATGTGATTTCTGGATTTTTTTTTTAGATTCTGTCTCTCACAGTGGAAATGTACCTATGATGACAATGTTAGACCCCTCCATGTTTTCTAAGTGGGTGGACTTACAAAATCACAGGGTGATCAAATACTTATTGACCTCACTGTATCTCCCTATAGCAATCCACCAGGGTAGGCACTGGCTGTTCTCACCTATAGATCCCTCCCTATAGCAATCCACCAGGGTAGGCACTGGCTGTTCTCACCTATAGATCCCTCCCTATAGCAATCCACCAGGGTAGGCACTGGCTGTTCTCACCTATAGATCCCTCCCTATAGCAATCCACCAGGATAGGCACTGACCACTCCTCACCTATGTGCAGTGCAAAGGCAAAAGATCGTAACTCCAATTTTGGGCGAAAATGAGTTATGGAACAGTGAACATCAGTTTTATTATGTGGCTAAATATCTTGAGTCTCTCTCTCTCGCTCTCTCTCAGTAATGCTAAATGGTGGAATATTTAATAATGTATTTAGACTAACCACAGCACAAAGTACAAATGCAGATGTTCACAACCATGTTTGAAGTATACTTGTTTTTCTGCTTTTCTGATACGGACTGAGAGCAAGCTCCACAAACCTTGTTTTTAGAATTTCTTTAATAAGAAGTCTTAAAGTTTCATGGTGGTATGTTTTGTCGTGTTTGATGTGAGCTAACCAAATAGCTGCTGATTCTTTTGTCTTTTCCGTTTGAATATTGCCAGAAAACTTGGTTCAGCAAGGTTTTCATCGCTGGGTACAAATCAATAGGCAGCAATTTTTTGCTCTGCTCACTTTGATTGAAAGCAGCCAGCAGAGTCCAGTGTATTGAGTTTTTGTTTTTGTCAGCACCTTGTCAAAACTTTAGTTCATCCCTAGTTGCACATGTTGTGGGTTCTGTTCTCTTCTTGATTGCTCCCCTCCTCCCTGGTTGTGTCCAGGGGACTCAAAATCCAGGGATACTAAAAACCTAGCCTGTTAAACCAGCCCCTCTGGCAGAGAGAGTCTGGCAGTGCTGCACTGAGAAACGATTGCTTCCTGGAGGTGTAGACTCATACCAAACGAACCTGCAGAACCAGGGATTTACAAAGTGACCTCCCGCTTATTTTTGTGATCAAGTATCGGCGAGATGTTAATATTTAAAAATTCGCCAAATCTCTCATATTAGCGCTTTGCACAGACATTACTCTCGTTGAAATTACTCACGAACCCGTGATCGGACATCACACATCAGAAGAAAGTACATAATATCAGCTTTCCAACGACACCATGCACATATTATCACATTAATTTATCACGTTAAAACAAACACTTGACGTAGGATGCTTTTTCTTAGAGAGTAAAGATTTTCTCCACCCGGGGAAGGAGGAAAAAAACACCAGCAGCAGCGTTTTGAAAAGCGCCCAGGACCTTTTTTCAGAAACACCCTGTATCATAGGAATATAATGTAAAACATCCACCCGCATCTGAGAAAAAAAAAGGCAATGTAGTTTTGCTTATTGCTGAGGAAAGGCGCCGCTGACAAATGATACAGACGGGGGTCACAAGCATGCGCAGAACACAAAGTCCTAACCCCAATCCGGTTGACCGTATACATGCACCCCTGATTCGATTAACAATCGAGTTATCTCGGGGTGTTAACTCGACTATGGTTGTCCGATTTCTAGTCGAATTATGGTGTTTACATGAAAACTCTTAGTCAAATTAAGCCAATGATTCGAATTATTACACTGCCATGTAAACCCACTGCATGTCAATGGAAGCACAGCCAGACTACCACTGTGGGGAGAAAATATCCGAGCGAAAGTGTATTGGCAGGCTTATAGCCAGGCTACTAAAAACCCCACCTCAGCTCCTATCAGGTGGCAGCCTCACCTCATTTCCTGTTTGATGCTGGCATCATTTCACATCACTTTCTGTGCATTCACTCTGCAGGAGGTGCACAGCCTCGTCTGCCACTATGGCGGTGGCATGGACCTGCCTGCTGGTGCGAGCTGCCTTCCCCACTGCAGACAAGAGGGAGGGGCCCCACTGGAAGAAACTGGTGAGGAGACACACACACACACACACACAAACACACACCCTGTCCATGCGATTGGAGAACAAGCAGTCTTAGTGTCTGTCTTCAATATACTCTGACAAGTTTAGACGGATCAAAAGCAGAAAATTCGTATTGTCCCCCGTTTGTAAATAGAACTGCTTCAATACCAGAGTACGTAGACACGTGACCGACCGTGGCAAAACCAGTCACAAGTCGTCCCAGAGGCATTTTGAGTTATTCATGGATTCTGAAAGTGTAGTTTCTAAGCTTTCAAACGGTGCCTTATACTTGAAAATCATATTTGAAGAATTAGTGGACATTTGAAAGCATGCACATCTTAAAACACAAAACTGAGAAAAGTCTTCCTGAAGATTTTGCAGTTTTCGCTTCACTGTAGGGCTGGGGGACAGAATGGTGCTCATATGCATGACATTTACACAAGGCCCCCCTCTACAGACCGTTGCTGGCTGTCACTGTGGTGTGTTATTAGCCTTCAGGGCAGATCAGAATTAGAAGGCATTTTGTAAAAATGGAAATACTTTCATTACAAAAACCCATATCCAGTGTTTCCCATACATAGACCATTCTGTGGCGCTGCGCCACACCAAACCAAGCGCCACAAATTGATTCCGTTTTTTTTTTTCTTCAAACGCGATTCTCGCTCAGACAGACAGACAGACAGACAGACAGAGACAGACAGACAGAGACAGACAGACAGAGACAGACAGACAGACAGACACAGACAGACAGACACAGACAGACAGACACAGACAGACAGACACAGACAGACAGACACAGACAGACAGACACAGACAGACAGAGAGACAGACAGAGAGAGAGAGAATAGATGCAACAGAGCAGAATGTAATAATGTAGGGTCTTTGTTGTATGGTGGTGTTTTTGCTTCTTTTGTGTTACTTTGCTCTGGGTGGGTAATACCAAGATGATGGTGATGATGACGTACCTGTCGTGGTTGTGAACAGGTGGAGGTGCAGTCTCTCCTATTGGCTGAGGTGGTGGGCGGGGCCTCCCGTAACGCTTCAAAGTCGGTGCTGAAGTACCTGAGCAAGCTATGGAAGGAGGTGAGAAAGCAAGATCACAGACGCGCACACACACACACACACACACAAACTCATCAGTGCTCACCAGTGTTTCTGTAATTAAGGGATTCTAGTATCGTGATTGAAACACACTCCTCTCCAGTTAACTAATTCTCCCTCCCCTTTCTCTCCCTTCGCTGCCGCTATCCCTCTCTCCCTCCCACAGCACCCAGGGATGGTGGACCAGTACCTGGGCACACTGCTGAGTCTGGACCCCAGCCCCAGCTCTCTGGCCCTGCTGGGGGTGTGTGCTGACTTCTGCACGGCCCACAAAGACATCGCCACCATCAACAAACACAAAGTGGGTGCACACAAACACACACGCAAAGAGAATTGTATGCATAAAACTGAATAGGGATGCAACGGTACAGTTTGCCTACAGTTTAGTTAGTTAGCGCGTATCAAAATATTGCAGTTCATCTGGGTGTTTTGAACCATGCAGGGAGTATTGAATGGTTCAATAAAATACCAAAAACGTTGCATCTGCAATACTGAACAACATGAATGCATTGAGGAAGTGATACTGTATTGGTTGCCTTTAAGTGTTACCCGCCCATGATTGGTTGATGGATGTGGTGTCAAATAAGGCACACAGCAACTCCACAGGTGGCACTGAGAGAGGGTCTTCCCATACGCTCTTTGATGACCACCTTATGGACACATACACACTCACACACACTTATTTATGACCATTTCACACACACACACACACACACACATTGTCTCTAAAGACCACCTCACACACACACACACAGATTTCTCAGATTTGCTCATTGATGACTAAACATTACTAGAAACAGATATATGAACAAGTTCACATTCTCTGGTGTGTGTGTTCCTCTGTCAATGTTTTGGTGGGGGCGGCTGATGATGGCCTAATTAGACAACAAATGTATGTTCTGTGTACGGGGGCAGGGGTGCTCGCTGATGATAGGCTGCATAGGCAATAAAACCTGTTTCAAACCTGTCACAAACATGTTTTTATTCAAAGATCAAAATTTTCCTTGTTTGCATTAATATTTCTCCCACCAGCCATGTGGAACGCTTCTCGCAATGGCTTATCGCCAGTGCATATTTGCGCCTAATTGTATAGAACGTCAAAGAATAAACAAAATACATACATTGTAGCAGGGCCTGCAAACAGCCACTTAACCTGCCACGGGCTGCATGCAGCCTCTAAGCAGTAGTGGTGCAGTCGACTCAACCTCTCTACGAACAGTTTTTAATGTTTAGCAGAAAGTAACTACTCCGTATTCTGTTTGAGTGTAAAATTTGGGACATTTACAGTTGAATTCAGGATTTGGGACAACAGCTTAGATTTCGGGACTGTCCCGAATTCTTCGGGACGTATGGTCACCCTATGTAGACCTGAGATTGGTAGTTCAGTGGTTAAACGTGTGTCCAGTAGCACGTGTGGTTGTTCTGTGGTTGATTCTGTGTGTTGTCCACAGGGGGCGCTATTGGAGCTCTATGTGAAGACCGTTCTCATGAGTAAGACTGTTCCCCACCAGCACATCCTGGTGAGTCTGTGTCAGCAACGCAGTCCTGTGTGTGTGTGTGTGTGTGTGTGTGTGTCTGTATCTGCAGCTGTGAGCCTTTGTATGTGTCTGTTTATGCATTTTATTGGTGTTGTGTGAATTTGTATGTTTGAAGTGCTTGTATTAGTAAACGTGTGTGTGTGTGTGTGTGTGTGTTCAGGAAAGGAGTGGCTCTGTACTGCGCCACGTGACCCACACAGAGTTTAAGGAGCAACTGTTGCCAACACTGCAGAAGGCCATGCTCAGGAGCCCAGAGAACTGCATGCAGAGTATGACACACACCCACATGCACATACTCACACACAAACCCACACACTCTCACACATGCACTCACGCACATACTTACCCAAAAAACGAACAAACTCTCACACACAAATGTGCACACACACTGATTCACATGCGCACACACACACACACACACACACACACACACACACACACACACAAACACACACACACACACACACACACACTCACCTTGTCAAACACTCGTGCAGTTTTGTGGCGTGATATGCAGACATAGGTGCACAGTAAGTCATAACACACATGTGCATGCACATATACAGACACACTGTCTTTGAATTGCATGCAGAGTGAGACAAACACAGGACACAGCATCATAAATTGAATGCAGAGGCACACACACACTTGCACGTTATATACATGCAACAAACCTACGTTGTGCATAGACATCACAACCTGATGCATCCAGACCGAATGGAATAGGATTACAGTGCACACACCTACACACACATCATCAGAGAAAAAAAAGAAACTACATAAATTGGATATTGATGTATGTATGATTGTATGTCTCCCTGTCTACTGTGTGTGTGTGTTTGTGTGCGCACTGCAGCTATCTCCTGCTTGCTGGCCTCTCTCACCCTGGACCTCAGTCAGTACGCTATGGACATCGGAAAAGGCATCGCCAGTAAGACTCACTTGTCATATTGGAGTGTGTGTCGTTGATGTGTGTGTGTGTGTGTGTAAAGCTGTGTGCTGATGATATTTACTTTTCTGAGTGTGTTTGTGTGTTTGCATCCCCTGCCCATTTCAGGAACGCCCAAGCCAAATGTTTGTGATGGAAATGATAAGTGAGTGTGTGTGTGTGTGCGTGCAGCTGCAAGTGTATGTTTTTGTGTTGTAGTCCTGCTTAAAGCTAATTTCTGAAAATGATGATTAAGTGTGTGTGTATGTTGTCGGCCAGCTGAAAGCTAATTACCCTCGAAGACCAGTAACTCGGGCCCAATATTTGTAATGGAAATGATAATTAAATGTGGTGTGTGTGTTCTAGGCCAGCTGAAGGCCAATAACCCGGTTCTGATGGAGCAGGCGGTGCAGGCTCTGCAGAATCTGTCCCAGCAGTGCAGCGACCCCAGTGCCATCCAGGAGCTCACCACCCACCTCTTTGCCATCCTGGGGGGTAAGGGAGCGGGGTAGTACTGTACACACACATATATATATATATATATATATATATATATATATATATATATATATATATATATATATATATATATATACATACACCTCTTACACGTACGCCTGTCCTTTTTTTTATTCTTTATTATTATCCTTGGGAGAGGATAATTGTATGTCCCGCACTCAGAGCACACATGCCCGGAGCACACATACCTACACATGCCCGGAGCACACATACCCACACATGCCCAGAGCACAACCCGTCATTAATCCGGCGCCTAGGGAGCAGGCATCATTGCATCATGTTGCATCATTTTGAGAAACTCTGTGCTTGTGTTTGTTTGTAGGCTCTGAGGGGAAGCTGACTGTTATTGCACAGAAAATTAGTGTTCTCTCAGGTAAGTGTCCTCAGTTCGTCTTTGGTACAGATCAATTATGCTAAGAAGTGCTGTATGTAACTGTCTGAGTGTGTGTGTGTCCCAGGCATTGGGAGCTGCAGTCATCATGCGGTCTCAGGGTCATCCAGTCAGGCTCTTAATTCCAGTGTGGCTGTTCTCTTCGTTCCTTACCTGCAGCAAGAAGGTGACCCTCTTCTCCATTTACATACCTGCGTGTTTTCATGTTTATGATAGCAGGCGCTGGGCCGTGCTCTGTTTGTGTGTGTGTTTTGAGTTGATCACTGCACGCTGGTCTCTGGTGTTTGTGTTTGTTTCCGCTGACGTGTGTACTACTCCACGAGGAGACGTGTGTATGTCATTTGTTTGTTTGTGTGTGTGTGTATGTGTGTGCTAGTTGACGAGGGGACACTGTCCATGCTGTGTCTGTGTGTGTATCTCACTGCTGACGTATGTGCGTGTCCTCTTTACTAGTTCACAAGGGGACACTGGTCCATGCTCTGTTTTTTGTGTGTGTATGTTACTCAACGAGGGAACACTGGTGCATGCGGTGTCTGTGTGTGTGTGTGTATCTCACTGCTGTCATATATATATATATATATATGTGTGTGTGTGTGTGTGTATCTCACTGCTGTCATATATATATATATATGTGTGTGTGTGTGTGTGTATCTCACTGCTGTCATATATATATATATATATATATATATATATATATATGTGTGTGTGTGTGTGTGTGTATCTCACTGCTGTCATATATATATATATGTGTGTGTGTGTGTGTATCTCACTGCTGTCATATATATATATATGTGTGTGTGTGTGTGTATCTCACTGCTGTCATATATATATATATATATATATATGTGTGTGTGTGTGTGTGTGTGTATCTCACTGCTGTCATATATATATATATATATATATCAGTGTTTTCCCCAAAGCGTCTAAGCATATCGGCACCGATACGCTTCTTTTTTTGCCGATACGCATCAAGTTTTGCCGAGACGCTTTCATAAAATGCCGATACGCTTAAAAATCATGCACAAAAACATTCCCCCCGGGATTTTCCCCGAACAAGAAGCCCCAATGTAGTCAAATGTAGGCTGCGTTTTTAGGAAACTTCCGTGGTGGGTGTGTAAACTACTATACTGGCGAAACTGGCCAATCACCTGCCGATTACAGTGCTCCTTTGTTTGTTTTTTCCGCCAGTCAGCTGTATCAGAGAGTATTGTAGAATCTAAGATCTTTAACGCAAACCTCGGGGCTACTAAAACTGCCTGACTTTGACTGTAAATGCTACACAAGAAGGAAGGAGAACGCTCTCCTTGGGACATGCTCATGTAGCAAGAAAACTTTCTCCACAGTGTACAGAATGCGATCGGATCATCTGCTGAAAGAGAGTGAGAGAGAGCGTGAAAGGCAAATCGTCCTTTATGTAGAGCAGAGTCAAGACTGTTTCATTGAATAGGACACTCGTGGAATTTAACTAATAAATTAGTCCTTACGTCTTTCTGGATTTGTTGATGGTTCTTTTTAACAAGGTGTCACAATCCGCAATTATTTGTGATTATTTCAAGCCTAATAGTGTACGTTGTTACTGTTTGGATTTCCAGAAAATTAGCTTCATTTCAGACCAGGCTGCAGCCTGTATGGTGTTGTTAGCGTGCTAACGCTAGCGAACTACGCTAACATAATGTTTTAAACTGAAAGCTGCCACTTTACTCACCAACACCCACCTAAATAGCCTACTAATACTGATATTAGCTGAAGTGGAGAAAGTAATATAAAGTTGTAAGGTTATTGCAGCGTGTTAAATTCAAGGTGAGTCGATGACTGTTAGCATTACCACATTACCAATCATTTCAATGAGCTAGTTCGTTAGCTTGTTACATGAGAACTGAAATAAGATTTTGTTGTCATCAGACATCATTCTAGATAATACTACACTACACTACACTGAAATATATTTATCTGCAGAATCTAAGATCTGTGGTACCAATTCAGCTTTCATGTGGCCATACAGGGAGATATTTAGCGTGGTGCTCATTAGCATCGAGGGTCCACCTGTCCGAGAGATGTGGTTGGATGCTGCGGCAGACAAGTAGGCGGCCCAGAAAAACAGGAGGCTCAACATTTAGTTTAGATATTTTAGTGACAGCCTAGTCAAATTCATGTGACATTATATAGTGCTTGCAGTATTTCTTGTGTGACAATAAATTAGCCTTCCGACCTGGGAGTTTTGGCTCTTTCAACTCACCAAGTGCAACGAGTTTTTTGTTCTATTTGTGCCAAAAAATGCAACATTTTATTAAAAGTGTTATGTTTCCACCAGCCTTCTGGGACCAAAATTTAGCTTAAGATCTTCCTAGAATGGCTCAATGGTGAACTAAATGGGAACTGTCCCAGGAACTTAGCATCAGACACTGGACTGGAATTGTCTACTGCCCGCATTCATGGTGCTTCTGGGAAACAGTGGTTACTTTGCAGTCGGGTTTTTAGTTTTTGGTGTTTGGTATTAGTGTCGGGGTAGGGGGAGTTGGGGGGCTTATTCATTGTATTTTTGTCTCAATGTTTTTGTTCCCCAACGTTTATGATGTTGTGTATGTTGTCTTATAATGCTTTGATTGTTATTCAATAAAAATTTGATCACAAAAAAAAGATCTTCCTAGAATGCACCATTTTAGCTCTAGAAAAAAAAAATGTTCCCAGGGTGCATGCCCACCAATCCTCCTAGCTACCGTGCCACCGCGTCATCGTATTTACATCAAAATTTAAACCCTTCTTTTTATTTCTGGGGAAAACAATGATATATGTGTGTGTGTGTGTATCTCACTGCTGTCATATATATATATATATATATATATATGTGTGTGTGTGTGTGTGTGTATCTCACTGCTGTCATATATATATATATATGTGTGTGTGTGTGTGTATCTCACTGCTGTCATATATATATATATATATATATGTGTGTGTGTGTATCTCACTGCTGTCATATATATATATATGTGTGTGTGTGTATCTCACTGCTGTCATATATATATATATGTGTGTGTGTGTGTGTATCTCACTGCTGTCATATATATATATATATATATATATATATATATATATATATATATATATATGTGTGTGTGTGTGTGTGTGTGTATCTCACTGCTGTCATATATATATATGTGTGTGTGTGTGTGTTAGTCCACGAGGGAACCCTGGTGCATGCGGTGTCTGTGCTGGCCCAGTGGACGGGTCGTCTGACAGTGGAGGTGCCCTCCGCCCTGAAGGACTGGCTGAAGAAGGCCTTCACCCTCAAGACCTCCACCTCCCCCGTACGCCACGCATACCTGCAGGCCATGCTGGGCGCATACAAAGGTCAGTCACAGGGAGCAGAAGGCAAAAGTCAGCTATGCTAGAGGTTGAAGGTCAAATGGTACTTTTAAGTTGAATTTGGAGACTCAGTCAGCCTAGTGGTTTCGAATCAAGTACAAGGTTTATTCTTAACATTAAGGACATCACAGACAGACACACACACACACACACACACACACACACACACACACACACACACACACACACACACACACACACACACACACACACACACACAAGACAAAAGACAAGACTAACTCAAACTGTGGTTATTCTGACCTTAAATGTCTGTAGACAGCCAATGGCTGCACCCAAGGTTACACCCAAAATGCATATGCAATGTCTTTGTTGAGTACTACAGTCTTTTCCTAATCAGATCAGAGGTGCCAAATGGTCTGTATGTTAATCCACCAGACAGGGACGGTTATTCAGAATGGTTAAGGAAGCCAGTTATTCACACCTCATAGCTCAGCCAGAGACACATACAAAGCGTTTGATCTAAATACAAGAGTTCCAAAAACCAACTAAGGTATTTGAAATAATAATAAAATGTTTCAACATTAAAATGCTATTTACAAGATTATTATTATTACTCAAATACCATCAGTCCCCCTTTTCAAGTCTAACTGACTTGACACAAAATCATAAAACAAAAGGTATTTGAAATAATAATAAAAATGTTGCAACATTAAAATGTTATTTACAAGATTATTACTTTTACTCAAATACCATCACTAAGGATGGCTGGCCTTTGTCAGGCTGTGTGCATCAAACTTAAATATGCGTCAGCTGACATTACAAAATGGCAACATAGAAGTGGTACTATTTGTGGTATTTTATGACGGTAAAAAAGGGAATTGTCACTGTACTGCAAGTGAGATAAACGTGTGGTGTAAATCGTTTAAATCCTGTCTCCTAGTACAACCGCATACAACATGCAGCCACAACTTGTTTCCTTCTGACACTTTTCCAGTGGGAAGTAAGCAAGTAGAAATTATGGCAACCGCTGCCAAACTAGTCCTTGAGCGAGTGGCAAGTCAGGGAGAAAGCGAATAGTGAGTAGCAAGTAGCGATGTGAAAGACCGTGGCTTAACACCTTGTCTTAAGCAAGCCAAATTCATCCATTCATGTGATTATGGTATGCCATAAGGAGGATGCACAAATATTGACAACAAAAAAAAACTAGAGAACACTAATCAGCACACAATGTAATACGTATGCAAACCTGTTGGTCTTCATAAGCCGTTTTCACACTGGCAGAATTACCGGTAATTTCAGCCGAAATTAGTGGGTCGTCTGTTGCGTTTCCACTGCCGACATGGGGTGGCGTGTCCAAACAACACACCAATTCGACCCACCTCGGACCCTACACTTTTTTGCGACATGGGGCGAGCGTGAACACGAGCCGAGGCGAGACGGGGCACAGGGTGTGGTATGGTGACGTTTCAGAACTGCCACTACCCACCGTCGGGACTTTTAAAACAGCTGAGCAGAGCTACAGAAACACCAACAAGAAGTTCAGAGGCAAACTGCAAACTGTCTTCAGAAATATGCTGTTTATTTGGCCTAAATCATATAACTCACCCAACCTGATACCAACGTACCAACCAACGTAATTTGTTTTTAATTTAGATGCTGTACATGTCTGTTGGCCAACAGCTTTATCATGTAGCCTAAATGCACAAGGAATAATATCCCCGATTTCGGTGTTGTTTGAAAGTACATGATTTTGAGTAAAAAAACATTGCGAGTTCACTTCCTGTTACCCCGGTAGTCGTAGCGTCATTTTAAACTCCGTGGTCGCGGGAAACGTTTTTTTTAGAAACACAAAACAATGACATGACAATGGAAACGGTAGGGTAAATGCTATGCCGAACATTTTATGTTAAATAAACAGCATATTTTGAGAGATAAATCATTGTGTTGTGTGCCTTTTAACCAGGAGAGTAAAATGTTTGAAAACTGTAGAGTGATGTTTGATGATAGCGCTACTGTTTTGTAATATGTCCAGAGCGCATCCATCAATATGTCTCCATATATTGTGAATATCCTGAAATATGTGACTGCAAATATGCCCAGTGCATCTTCACCCTAAGTGTTGTGGGCTTTTTCGAAGTGGGCGAAAATGTGTGGATAGAGTAAATTATTTAATGATAGCGCTATAGTTCACCTGATGGTGCCGTACAAATAGCTACAGTAAATCGGCATCAAATGTATTCTTTGCAAATATTTGCAATCCCATATAAGCATCTAGGTGCAGTAAAGTACCATGTCATTTGCCCTTGAATGGTTGTGCAAAGAGCCAGCAACAACTCTGTGTGTCTCGCCATGGTTGTTTTAAAAAACTGAATGAAAACTTTGCAGACAGGTGTATTTACTATGATGCACTGGTCATTCAGGTCATTGTACACGCCCAGCATTATGCGTGGTGTAGTGTTACAGTGCCGCTGGGCTACGCCTTCTCAACCCACCTTTTCAGAAGAGGGTTCAAAAACACGCCGTGCATTCCCACTGCCCCCCCGGGGTGAATTAGCGTGTCGTAACGTGTCGCCACCCCGTGTCCTGCAGTGTGAAAACGGCTATAGTCAGCTATTGTTGGTGGGGATGGTGTGGATGAAGTGCAGAAGGAATGTCTGCAGAGTGAAAGCATTATGATGAAGTTGTGAAAAATTAACATTAAGAAAAAGCCTTGCCTGGAGAGCATTTGTTAGCTTGTTCCTGTAGTGTGTGTGTGTGTGTGTGTGTGTGTGTGTGATTTTTTTCAGGCTTGTTAATCTTTATTCCACCTGTGCAGGTGACACCCTGAGCCAAGCGGGGGAGTTCGCCCCCCTCCTCATCCAGACAGTGGAGAAGGCCGCTGCCCAGAGCTCCCAGCATGCTTTGCTGGCTGAGGGAGCGGCGGCTGCTGTGCTCCTGTGTAGACTCTCTCAGCTGGATACGCTGAGTGGTGAGGACGCGCACGCGCACGCACGCACACACACACACGCACGCATGCACTGGTACACTCACGGACACATTGTACTGCTCTGCTACATTCTGAAAGCCTACACTTTTGTCCAACTCAGGGAGCCATGAACCAACACATTCACACACACTAATACACACTATATGTAGACTACAGACTAATTGACACATATTGGGTAGTGAGGACTAGGGCTGGGTTAAAAAAAAAAATGTATCGATAGGTATTGATGCAGATTCAAAAAATTAAAGATCGATATTAAAATTTGTGGATCAGTACTTCAATAAATAGGTCTCTTCTGGTATATGCTGGTGTCATTATTTATATATATATATATATATATATATATATATATATATATATATATATATATATATATATATATATATATATATATATATATATATATAAGGCTTTGCCCTTTGCCCAAAATCATATTTGAAGTTCGTTTGTTTATGAATTTTGAATATTCGAATGTATTCGAACATGTATTATTAATATTTTGACCATTAAATGCCTTCAGTAAGACCTATATTGGTATCAAACTTAAGTTGTCCACCAGAGGGCAGTGTATCAGTCAATGTCAATAGACAACATGCACGAAAGGCCAAGTATTTATGCGTGTGTTAAAACGTGTAAGTATTTATGCGTGTGTTATTATTGAGCAAACAAGATGTTCAGTGTCGGAGTGAAGATGTAATGAGCGGAATATAACAGAAGATGCTGTTATGACACAGTTAACGCTCTATTGGAAATACACGAGCTTACAGGAACCTTTCCTTCAGCTAGTCTATAGGCTGCCAATTATGTTTTCGGAAGAACACGGTGTCACAGTGACTGTGGTTTTTTTTTTGTTAACGGTCAAGCATATCACTTTTTGCTTGCTTTTTGCTTCTCTTGCTTTGGAGACTAAACTAGCGCCACACGATGCTTTTCAAATGGTCAGGAGTGTAGATTTCAAACTCCTAGTCATGACTGCAGGTGTGCTTGTTGCTATTGCTTTGGTATGCAAAATAGGCGCGAACCAGGATGCTACAGGAGCCCAGATGACTAATATGACGAATTATATTCGAATAACGAACTTCGATGTCAAAGCCCTAATATATATAAACATTGGCGAGCAGAGGGTTGTTCTCTACTCAGTCTTTTCATAAACAAGCAAAAGTGGCATTGATACTAAGAATTAAAAATAAATTATTAATTAAAAAAAATATATATAAATATATGTATATATATATATATATATATATATATTAGTATCAATTCATATTTCATTGAGAACTACATTGTATCGTGACCTTGTGTATTAAATGGTATTGATTCAGGAAATTCGTATTGATACCCAGCCCTAGTGAGGACCAGCCTATACACATCCACGTTAACATCCATTTCAACAGGTTTCAGCAAAGGGCTCAAGGGTGTAGGCTATGTGGCTCATCCAGTGGTCAGGAGTACTTACAGGCGATTCATGAGGATGTTTTCTTGTTGAGTGTGTACTGATGTGGTTTGTTAGTGTGTGTGGGATTTATTTTGGCATGGTGTGTGTGTTTTCGCTGTAGAGTCAAAGCTTGCCAACTTCTGGAAGCTTGTGCTGGAGGAGAAGAAGCCTCTTTTCACCACCGAGAAGTTCCTGTCACAAGCCAACGACGAAGGTGTGTGGTTGGCACACACACATATATTCTAGCACACACACTCACTCTTAGGCATTCACAAAAGGGAGTAGTTCCTGTCACAAGCCAACAATGTAGGTGTGCGCTCACACACACACACACATACCCACACACATGCACACCCACAGTGTTGTGGTTAAAGTGTGGTTCTCCTGCTCCCCAGCCTTATGTACAGTCCTGCAGCTGTGTGAGAGGCTTTTCCTGGACCAGCCCCATCGCCTCAACAACAGCAAGTCCCAGTAAGTTCAATAACCAATTAGCCTAATGAACCAAGCAGCTAATTAGGCCCAGTTTACCAAGACCCAGTGTATGAATGCAGGTAATGTACCTGCGTCCTGTGTGCAGGATGTTCCATGATGGTCATTACTGTATGAATGCAGGTATCTTGCCTGTGTCATTAGTGTATGAATGCAGATGATGTACCTGTGTTACTAGTATATGAATGCAGGTGACGTACCTGTGTCATTAGTGTATGAGTGCAGGGTATCTTGTCTGTCTCATTAGTCTATGAGTGCAGGGTATCTTGTCTGTCTCATTAGTGTATGAGTGCAGGTGTCATGTTTGTCCTGTGTGCAGGATGTTCCATGGTGCGGTGGTGATTAGTGTATGAGTGCATGGTGATGCATGCGTGTGTTGTGTGCAGGATGTTCCATGGTGCGGTGGTGGCAGCGCTGCTGTCGAGGAGCTGGCGCGTGAGGAAGCGGGCGCAGCAGAGCGTCAAGAAGCTCCTCTCCTCGCTGGGCGGAGCTGCCCTGGCGCATGGCATCATGGGAGAACTGTGTGCCGTTATCACCAAACACAAGGTGAGACACAGAGGAAGTGTGTGTTGGTGAGTGAACTGTGTTTTGTCATAAGCAAACACAAGTTCAGACGCAGAGCGTTGGTTTACCAAAGCTGTCACGGAGAAGGATAAATGTGGGTGTGTGTGTAACAAATATACATTAGATGGGTGGACTGTATGTTAAGATAAGTCATGTAAGTATCCCCACACACGGTATCCCCTCATAAGTCTCTTTCTGCCTCCACACAATGTGGCCCAGGTGCTGCCCCCTGAGGTGCTGCAGTCAGAGTCGGGGGAGCTGACGGAGGTGGGCCGTGCCTACGTGCCCCCACGGAACCTTCTGGAGGCCCTGTTGGCCATGTGTGCGGTGGCGGGCCAGTGGAACGACCCTTCTGAGACAGAGAAGCTTGCCATGGAGACCCTCATCGTGTCCCATCACCCCTCTATCAGTGAGTCACCGTTCACTCGCTCACTGTGTGTGTGTGTGTGTTAGGGTTGGGCGATAATACGCTAATAAGGTATCCTGCGGTATGTAAAAATAGCAACGGTATCAGTTTCATTACCATCATTACAAAATCTGCTCCACATAAATATATATAATAACTGAATAAAACAGCCTGTGGTGTAAAATGTGTTAATACTCCTCTCCACTAGGTGGCAGACATGTTAGTCCTGGCTGAAAATTACAACATCCTCCAATGCGATCCCTTCAAGGAAATCCCATTCAGTCAATAGAACTCGCACAGCTAACCTGATCTACTCAAATTTTGCGAATAATTCGATTGAATAAACGTCCATTTGCAACTAAAAAAGTAACCTATAATGGTGTTTTGTATCTCCTGTTAACATTTTGTTTCTGAATGAGAGTATATGCCTTTAGGAGATGACAGTCTGAGAATGATAGCCTAGGAGAAGCATTTAGCTGCTACGGTACAAACTACTAGCGATATAAAAAACAGCCTGTAGTTACATGGCAGAAGGTAGAAACAATCACATTACACTCTACATTACAGGCGAATTATGCCACAAATTATCCCACAACAGCCCGTGTGTAAAAGTTTGAAGTTGTTGTGAGATTTTCACGAGAGGGCGGTGAGGTCATCGTTTTTAAAAGGCGTAGGTGTAATGTGTGTCTGGGTGTGTGTTTGTGTTTATCCAAGTGCCAGGTGTGTGTTTGTGTGCTGGTGTGTAACTGATTGTCGGAGCAGCTGTTTCTCAATGTATTTGTGATCATGACTGAGTGTGTGCGTATGTGTGCATTTAGTCACTGAGAATGTCAGAATGTCACAAATGAAGACTTTGTGCTGCAGTGGTGTGTGAGTTAATAATTGTGTTAATGAGTGCGTTTGCCTCTAGTGATGTTACGAACGGACCTGTGGCCCCTCCTCCTGTCCAGTATGCACCTGAGCGCTGCTGACTTCATCGACACACACCTGGACGACATCCTGCCCCTCCTGCTCCAGGCCAGCGCAGATAATCAGGTGACACACACACTCTCATACACACAAACACACACACACACTTATGTTGTAAGGGCCCTTTCCACTCTGTCATTGACTCACTCACATACACACACACACACACACCATCTCTCTCTCTCTCTCTCTCTCTCTCTCTCTCTCACTGTCACTCTCTCTCGCTTTCACTCTCGCTTTTTCTCTCTCTCTCTCTCACATGCGGAGACGCGTCTGTGTAACAGTCCATCTGTCTCCTGCAGGCCGTGCGGAATGCTGTTGGGGCTCTGTCAGCCCTCTCTCCTGCTAAACTCCTCCCACGCGTCATGGATCATGTGACCCAGCAGCTGGCCAATCCCGCGCTGGGACAGGTGACCCGTGATGAGTACGCCATCATGAACACGCCAGAGGGCGAGCTCTATGACAAGAGCATCATCCAGAGGTGTGTGTGTATATGTGTGTTTGACTAGAGCATCATCCAGAGGTGTGTATTTGTTTTGTAAGCATACAGCATTTAGTGTTACTCACAGGGGTGTCAAGTGTGTGTGTTTGTATGTTCTACAAAGTGTCAGTATTCAAGTAGACATCCAGAAGTTCTTTTGGTAATGCAGTTTGTGTGTGTGTGTGTGTGTCCCAGTGGAGTGTCTGCGTGCAGAGGGGAAAAATGTTATCTAAAATCATTTCAGTGTGTGTGAGAGGGAAACACAAGCAGTGTTTGTGTATACCCGTTCCTCGTGGTATCAACATGTGTGGTGGGTGTACGTGTTAAGCACCCTATCTGAAAGTGCTGCTGCTTAACATTTTGTGTGTGTGTGTGTGTGTGTGTGTGTGTGTGTGTGTGTGTGTGTGTGTGTGTGTGTGTGTGTGTTTGGGTGTGTGTGTGTCAGTAGTGCCCAGCAGGAAAGTGCTAAGAAAGGCAACATGAAGCGAGAGAATAAGGCCTACTCCTTTAAAGAGCAGATCATCGAGCTGGAGCTGCAGGAGGTGAGCCACACAAACAAACGCATCAACAGATGAACACAAACAAACAAACAATGAAGATTAACAAAGACACTCAAGCAGCTGGTGCCTGATTGAAGCATCTCAATACAACGCTGAGCATGTCACGCACAAGACCAGCAATCATTCAAGGTCATTCAAGTCTGTCTCTCCCTCTCTCTCTCTCTATCTCTCTCTCTCTCTCTCTTTCTCCCTGTTTCTCCCTCCCTCCCTCCTCTAGGAGATCAAGAAGAAGAAGGGTATTAAGGAGGAGGTGCAACTGACCTCCAAGCAGAAGGAGATGATGCACAACCAGCTGGAGAAGGAGTCCGCCATCCGCAAGAGACTGCAGGGGGTACGACACACACACACACACACACACACACACACACAGGCCACAAGAGATTGCACAGCAGCCTGGGCCATATTTGGTACACTGTGCCACATATAGATGCATGCACACACATGCTGGCCATAGGGTATCGCTAACTAGCATGGGCCATTTTTCAGACGACGTGCTTCTTACACATACTGCATGCCATCACTCAGACACATACCAAAGACACACACACACACTCCCTTATTACCTGTCTCACTACTTTAACACTCACACACTTTCCTGCTAAGACTAACACACAGAATTACTACACAGCTGTGAAAACACACCCTCTATCTCTCCCTCTTTCCATCTCTCTCCTCATCTCTCCATCTTTCTTCTCTTCTCATCTTTTCGTCTCTTCTCACCTCTCCATCTCTGTCCTCATCTCTCCATCTCTCCTCATCTCTCCATCTCTCCTCTTCAGCTGGATATGGAGTTGCAGTACAACATAGGCCTGTTGGAGGCGATGCTGATCCAGCGCCCTCCGCAGTTGTCATGGCAACTGCCCGGAGTCCTGCAGGCCATGCTGCCCCTCCTGCACTCCCCCCTGGCAGCCCCGCGCCTCCGCACCACCCTTCTGGACATGGGTGTCTTCCTCATGCCCAAACACATGCGCAACCTCGGTAGGACACACTCTCTCTCTCACACACACACACTCTCTCTCACACACACACACGCACACCTCTGCACTGCCCTCCTGGACATGGGTGTCTTCCTCATGCCCAAACACATGTGCAATCTGGGTAGGACACACACACACACTCACACACACACACGCACATCTCTGTACTGCCCTCCTGGACATGGGCGTCTTCCTCATGCCCAAACACATGTGCAACCTGGGTAGGACACACACACACACACACACATGCACGCAAATGGGCTGCTTTAGCTGCAGTAATGCAGGCTGTAAGCCACAGGTCTTTTTGCTTGTTTGGTAGGCTTAGTTTTGGTGGTCATGATTTTATGTAGTTTGGCTTAGCTGCCGTGACTCTCATTTTGTGTGTGTGTGTGTGTGTGTGTGTTAGCGGTCCTGGTGGGTCATGTGACGCTGCGTCTGCTGAAGCCGGAGTGTGAGCTGGACCCGGCGTGGGCAGAGGAGGACCTGAACACCGCCACCCAACGCACAGTACTGATGCTCTACACACACACCGTACCTCAGAGAGACAGCAAGGCTGGTGAGTCTCACGCACACACACACACTGCCACCCAACGCACAGTACTGATGCTCTACACCAGGGGTGCTCACTAATTTTTGGCTCGCGAGCTACTTTTAAAACGGCCATGTCGCCGCGATCTACTGAGGATGATGATGACGAAGATGACGATGAAGATGATGATGATACATTACTCAGTATGCATTTTAAATGCACCTTTATGCAGTTTGTTTATTGATATAAATGTTGCATTACATATGCAGCATAGTAAAATATATGCATCCATGCATAAACGGTCATGCATGCACAACTTTAATACAACTGTATTATGATATAATGAACGTTTCCAGCACGATTATAATACATTTGTATTACTTTCCAATGAACCTTTAGAGCACAACTGTAATACATGTGCAATTATCTATTGCCAGGACTTAATTAATCTGATGTTGACCTGCACTGGAGGGAGGCAAAGCAAAGTCCTGAAATCGTTTGTCAAAGTCCGACTGAACATGTGGTATCTGCTCAGTGTAGCGCTCAATGTCAGTTTGGGCACAGGCCCTCCCTTGTTTCTCCAGCTCCGACGCGAGATTTCTGAAGTTTCCCACATCACGGCACTTTAACTTTGCAGACAGCGATGTCATTTTTAGTCTGAATCTGTTAACTGAGCTGATCATGTCGACCACGTTTTTATCTTTGCCTTGCAGCTCCAAATTAAGTTCGTTCAGCATGTTAGTGAAATCAGTCAAAAACGCCAAGTCTAGCAGCCACTGTTTGTCACTAAGTTGCTTGTGTTCCGAATGTTTAGTGACACGAAGAAACTCCTGAATCTCAGGGCAGAGCTTTCGAAATCGCTGCAAGAATTTCCCCCTACTAAGCCTTTCTCTGTCTCTGTTCGCTTTTCGTCGGGAAGTCACTGTCATAGCTTTTATGAACAGTTCGATAGTGCCTCTCCACATTTCCTTTCTTCGGGATAGCAATGGCAGCTCGACAGATAAAACAAACGCATTTGGAAAACGACAGGGTGAAAAAAAAAAACTCCTCCTCCCATTCCCAATGGAAATGGTATGTTTTCTGTTTCTTACTTGCTCCGGCTGCCAGACTCATTTTTCTATATCTTCTTTAGTAGACTAGGTGATGCCTGGAACATAGATTCCTCCTCCATCGTACTGCTCTAAGAAACCCGACGTTGGGACGCAGATTTAAACAGGGTCTGTTGATAGTGATGCTAATCGGGCAGGGCAGGACTTACACCTGCTAATGCGGGTATGATGGCCCACTGCCAGGGTGAGGTGTTGATTGCCCATCGGAATTTCCCGCTTCCCGCGCCTATGGGCTAGGTACAAGTTAGAGCACTAGCTAGGACTCATTTTTGTAGTTTTTTAGTAGCCGTTGTAGTTGTTATGGTAACGCGATCTACCAGCAATGCCTTCGCGATCGACTGGTAGATCGCGATCGACGTAGTGAGCACCCCTGCTCTACATATACACCATACCTCAGAGAGAGAGCAAGGCTGGTGAGTCTCACACACACACACACGCACACACATTGCCACCCAGCGCACAGTGCTGATGTTCTACACACACACACCGTACCCCAGAGAGACACACACACACAAACACACACCAACCCAGCACACACGCACGAATAATTTCCACCCAATCCTAAATACGCAAGATAACAGTACCAGAGATCCTATTGATCATTTGTTGGCAGTTGATGAAAACATTTTCATTTTTGTGTATGTTTATGTATGTGTTTGCCCATGTGTGTGTGCGTGTGTGTTGCTATGGACTGCTACTTTGATCAGTGTTGTGATCATTTAACGACATCATGCCTGAGCAAACTTTGCAACTGCCAAATTTGTGTCCTTGTGTAATTATTTTAAATAGTGGGCACAAATAAAGAAGTAAATGTGTGTGTGTGTGTGTGTGTGTCTGTTGCAGAGGCGCGTCCGCTGTCTGCGCCGGCATTCTCCTTCTGCTTCCCGCTGCTGCAGGCCGTGCTCTCCCACAGCAGCGGCTGCAGCGAGGAGGCGGAGTCTATGATGGGCCGCGCCCTCCACGTCATCCAGCAGCACTCACAGCTGCGCAGCCAATCAGATGCCCCCGATGAGCTCATCGATGAGGTCAGATCGCAGCACCGCCCCACCTCACTCATCACACAAAGAATCATAATAACAATAATAATAGTAATAATAATAATATATGAGGAGCACACAGGCATAGTCACAATCAAATTTTGTGAAGTTACAGATGGATAGCAGATAGCATAAAGACAAACGGGCAGACATACAGATTGCCAACCGACATCCACACAGATGTCAGTATGTTTAAACATTATTCATTGATTAGAAATAGTGTAAAAGCAATGGTTACCAAATGATGAATAAAGGCGCCAAGTAAGAGTTAGCAAATGCGAAATAAATGCTTATTATGAAGTAGTTATTAGAACATGCTAGTTGACATACTTAGGTGCAGCACACACACACATGTAAGAGATCAAAAGCTCCTCTCTGTGCTATTATGTGAAGACTTCCATAGAGGGAGTAGTTCAAATAGTGCTGTTTAATTATAATTAATTATAGTGCTCTAGTAAGACAAAGTGCAGTCACTACATTAACATGGAAACTGAGAAAAACATGTCAAACATGTTATGTAATAGTGGTGATGCCTTTATGTACTTTCTTAATAGGAAAACGCAAGCGATTTAGTCACAAGACAAAGAAGATGTTATTAAACCAATTTCCTGTCCAAACTCAGTTGCTCAGTTGCAGTTACTACCTTTTGGGCAGAATTCAGCAGGGCTGATGGCTAAAGGATGTATTGTTGTGTTGACGTTTGGGCGCGCATCAAACATGTTTCATTATCTTTTCTGGAGGTGGCATTGTCCATTATGTTTCTTGCTGTTAGGTGTGGTAGGAACAGTGATGCAGTTAAAATGTGTTTGTGATGTGTGTGCATGTGTGTGTATGAATTTATAGTTGTCTTTGTTATTCTGTATGACTTTGTGTTACTGTGTGTGTGTCTTCTTCAGAATGGACCTGAGCTCCTACCCAGAGTACCCATGCTGCTGCTTCTTACCAAAGTCATTGGCACCTCCATTCCCCGCCTGCAGGTACACACACACACACACACACACACACACACACACACACACACACACACACACACACACACCCCTCCATCCCTCACCTGCAGGTACACACACACACACCCCTCTATCTCTCACCTGTAGGTACACACACACACTCACACACACACAACCACCTCCATCCCGTACCTGCAGGTACACACACACACATTTAAATACATTAATTATTTCCATGCATGTGTGAGTCTTAATTGCTTTAAGGTTGTTGTGGTTTGTGTGTGATGATTTAATTTGTCTGTGTGTGTGTAGGTGCTGGCGTCGGACTGCCTGACGGCGCTGTGTGTGAGTGCGGGCGGAGAGGAGGGCTGCACTCTGGCGGAGCAGGCCGAGGTGGATGTGCTGCTGGCAGCCCTGCTGTCCCCATGCTTCCCTGTCAGAGACGCTTCACTCAGGGTGAGACACACACACACACACACACGGCTTTGCTGTCCCCATGCTTCCCCATTAGAGACGCTTCACTCAGGGTGAGACACACACACTCTCTCACACACATACACACACACACACACACACACTGGGCACTGCTGTCCCCATGCTTCCCTATCAGAGACGCTTCACTCAGGGTGAGACACACACACTCTCAGACACACACACACACACACACGGCTTTGCTGTCCCCATGCTTCCCCGTCAGAGACGCTTCACTCAGGGTGAGACACACACACACATACACACAATGGGCACTGCTGTCCCCATGCTTCCCCGTCAGAGATGCTTCACTCAGGGTGAGAGACACACACACACACACACGGTTCTGCTGTCCCCATGCTTCCCCGTCAGAGACGCTTCACTTAGGGTGAGACACACACACACACACTCTGAGAGTGTAAGAGACACACACACACACACACACACACACTCAAGGTGAGACACGCACACGCTCGTGCACACACACACACACAAAGAGTATTATATGCATGATACAATAATTGGTTGCCTTTCAGTCTGTAATACTAAACAACATGAACACATTGGGGAAGTGATACTGCATTGGTTGCCTTTAAGTGTTGCCCGTCCATGATTGGTTGATGGATGTGGTGTCAGATAAGGCACACAGCAACTCCACAGGTGGCACTCAGGGAGGGTCTTCCCATACACTCTCTGATGACCACCTTATGCGCACACACTCTGTTGACCCCTCACACACACACACACACGCACACCTCTCTGATGACCACCGCACACACACTCTCTCTGATGACCATCTCAGGCACATACACATTATAATGTACACCTCATACACACACACACACACACACACACACTCTGATGACCACCTCACACACACACACGCTGATGACCACCTCACACACACACACTCTAATGACATCTCAGACAAGGTGTCACAGCAGTCAAACTATGACACACACACCTGCTTTCTCATTATTTCTCAAGCTCGCTCTCTCTCTCTCTCCACCCCTCTCCCCCTCCATCCCCATGCCCCCCACATCTTCCTCTTTTTCTCCATCTCCCCATCCCCTGCCTCTCTCCTTCTCTCTTTCCATTTCATGCTCTGTCTCTCTCTCTCTCTCTCTCCCTCTGCATTTCTCTTTATCACGCCCCCCCCTCCTCTCTTTTCCCCCCTTTCTCCAGGGCCTGTTGGAGATGAAGATGGCTCTGGCTACAGACAGCTGTGACCCTGGCGGTATGAGCGTGCTCAGAAGACTCTGGGTGGCGCGCTTTGACGTTGAGGAAGAAGGACGCGCCCTCGCCAACAAGTCAGTTATTCCACCTCATGACCTTTGACCCCTCACTTCATGCTTTGTTACCTGCAGAAGTAGGAATGAAGTTTTACCCTGCATCCGAATACTTAGTAGGCACTCCATTCTGGGCAGTACTTACCACTCGACCATTACAGTAGTAGCTTCTACGTAGCAAACTAGCCAGTAGCAGGTACAATTCGGACTTACTACAACAACGCGATTTTGCCCGTCCTGTGACCTGGATGTTTACATGCCTTTTATTCCCTCAAGTACACGTGAATTTTATGCATTTTTAAGTGAACAGTCTGCTTGGTTACCTTCAGCAAACAGGAAGTTTGGGTTCTTCTCCTGCATTTTTCAACCTCCCGGTATAGTGTAGTGTAGTTCGTTTGCACACTGCAAAATACTACCAGAAATCCCCCCCCCCCCCCCCCCCCCCCGGAACCTACCACCAACAGTGGTGCTAGGGGCTCTGATTCTTGCAAGTACCTGTCCATAGGATGCTATCAGTAGGGATATCTTTACATATATATTATATTCAGTGGCTTATCAATGTTGATACATATGTAGTCTGTGCCTGATGGAAATAAGGGCCTGTTTGCCATGTAATGAAGGATGTTATATCAGGATTATGCAGGATTATGGATATTATGCAGAAATTTGCAGTAATTTCAAAACAGTATGAAACGTGTCTTGACAGAAATGCACGATAGCAGTAGAATGGGTAAGTTCTGCTATTGTTTACATTATGCATTGACTGATAACCGCGAGATTAAAATGGGTGAAGTAAAAATTTGTCAAATCATTACTCGGCAAATATTTGTAAGTAATGCCTGTGCAAAGCGCTAATATGAGAGATTTTGGCTAATTTTTAAATATTAATATATCGCTGATACTTGATCACAAAAAATGAGCGGGAGGTCACGTTGTAAAGCCCTGTTCTGCTGTTTTGTTTGGTAAATTTGGACGCATTTTGCGTACATCGAGCCCATAGGGTTAATAATAGCTTGAGTTCCGAGTTGCGCTTGGGTTGGTTGAAAACGTCAGACCAGTGCAGGTGTTTTATAAGTGTACCCCCATTGACATGTATGCACGGATGTTGATCTCGGTCTCTCTCTCTCTCGCTATCTCTCACTCTCTGTGCGTGTAAGCGAAAATGACAGAATCGCGTTGAAAAAAAAAAAAAGAATCAATTTGTGGCACTCGGTTTTCATTCTGTGGCACTGCGCCACAGAATGGTGTATGTATGGGAAACACTGGATACTGTAGCTAATTTTTCTCTTGATTTGATTCTCATCCCCCTCACCCCTCTCCACCTGTCTCTACCCCCCTTCCTTCCCTTCATCTCTCTCTCTGTCTGCACCCCTCTATCGCTCTCTCTCCTCACCCCTTTCCCT
The DNA here is from genome assembly GCA_027475355.1 of Coilia nasus. Taxonomy (NCBI): domain Eukaryota; kingdom Metazoa; phylum Chordata; class Actinopteri; order Clupeiformes; family Engraulidae; genus Coilia; species Coilia nasus. The sequence continues at coordinate 32,771,156 of CM050217.1, forward strand.
CCCTCTGTCTCTACCCCCCTTCCTTCCCTTCATCTCTCTCTCTGTCTGCACCCCTCTATCGCTCTCTCTCCTCACCCCTTTCCCTCCCTTTCTCTCTCTCTACCTCCCTCTTTCTCGATCGCTCACCCCCCCCCCCCCCCCCCCCCCCGTCTCTCAGGCTGTGGGAGTGTCTGTGTCTGGAGCTGGTTCCTGAGCTGTGTTCTCTGCTGATTGATGATGTCACGCACCACGAGGAGGCGGTCCGGTCGGCGGGGGCGGAGGCTTTGTCCAGCGCTGTCAGTCAATACTGCGACCATTCAGCAGCCGTTCTCGGACAGCTCACGGAACTCTATCAACAGAAACTATATGTAAGGGCACACACACACACATGCACAATACACACACATACACACAAACACAGCAAAGTGAGGAGTCCAGGAGAAATGATTTTACACTAATGTGTGTGTGTGTGTGTTTTCAGAGACCCCCTCCTGTTTTGGATGCATTGGGACGCGTCATCTCTGAAGCACCACCTGACCAATGGGAGGCCAGGTAATGTCAGCGTCATACACACATATTGGTCTGATGCCATTTCCTTTCTATCTGGGGCAAAGTGCTAAATGAGTGTGTGTTGTTTTGATAAATGATTGTGTGTGTGTGTGTATAACATGTTGTGTGTTTCAGGCTCTGAATAAGCTGTCTCAGTATCTGTACAAGACATTAGTGCGTGTGTGTTTGTGTACAGGTATGGTATAGCATTGACTCTGGATAAGCTGGCTCAGTATGTGGACGAGACATTAGTGTGTGTTTACAGGTGTGATATAGCGTTGGTGCTGGATAAGCTGGCCAAGTATCTGGACAAGATGCTCAAATATGTGTGTGTGTGTTTACAGGTGTGGTATTGCGTTGACTCTGAATAAGCTGGCCCAGTACCTGGACGAGTCTCAGGTCACACCCCTCTTCCTGTTCTTCGTGCCGGACGCCCTGAATGACCGACACCTGGAGGTTCGCCGCTGTATGCTGGACGCCGCACTCTCTGCCCTCAACACACACGGCAAGGTAGGACACCCACACACACACTGTTTTGCACACTGCATTTTATTGTTTTCTATAGTTTTGTCTTCCTTCCCACAGTTTCATAGATTGTAACATAACTTAGTATATACCCCATTATGGATGTTAATGCTGTGCACTGTACCATTGTGAGGATTTATTGTCCTCTGCACTACTTTAACTGTGGCATAAAACTTCTAACCGTAAAACTTCAAAACTTGATGTAAGACCCTATTGGTTGCCTTTAAGTGTTGCCCGTCCATGATTGGTTGATGGATGTGGTGTCAGATAAGGCACACAGCAACTCCACAGGTGGCACTCAGGGAGGGTCTTCCCATACACTCTCTGATGACCACCTTATGCACACACACTGATGAACACTTCATGCATCACACACACTCTGATGACCACCTCACACACACACACACACACATACACACACACTTTCAGATGCCCATCTTACTCTCACACACACACACGCACACTGTATGATGTCCACCTCATGCATACACACTCTCTGATGCCTGGCTGTTGCATACACACACTGTGCTTGATCATACATACACAGGACATTGACCTCTGTAGCAGTGATGGGTATGGCTAACGCATGTGTGTGTGTTTCAGGATAATGTGAACTCCCTGCTGCCGGTGTTTGAGGAGTTCCTGAAGGACGCACCCCAGGATGCCAGCTACGACTCTGTTCGCCAGAGTGTGGTCATCCTCATGGGCTCTCTGGCCAAGCATCTTGACAAGAGTGACCCCAAGGTCAAGCCCATTGTGGCCAAACTCATCAACGCGCTTTCCACACCCTCACAGCAGGTAGGAGAGGGCATCTGTGTGTCTGTCGGCTGTATCCTCACTGGCTGACTGATTAACTGAACCTGTTGACCACACCCACTGAGCTGTCACCTTTGACCCTGTGAATGTTGACCATGCCCAGAGAGATGGATAGATAGATAGCAGTATCCATCTTCCTCTGCTGTGCCATTTGACCGCTGTGCATCTTGTAAAAGCATAAAAGATAAAACGAATGTAAATGCTTAAAAGGATGAAAGTAAAATAAGTGTGAGGTAAACAAAAGACATTTAATAAAAAAGACAGAGAAAAACACAGTAATTAAAGGTAAGTCATTAGCAGAAATTATTTAAGAACAATTTGGTTCTTCTTTGGTAGTCTAGATTTGAAACTGCCAACAGGAGGACCATTTTTGATGTTTTCTGGAAGTTGGTTCCAAAACTGAACTGCATAGCAGCTGAAAGCTGCTTTGCCACATTTTGTTCTGACAGCAGGTTTTACCAAAAGACTTTTCTGCTCTGATCTTAAGTGAAATAAATTTAGGACCGTGGTGAATCTTTGGAGTGAACGTCTGTCACTATCTTGCTCTGCCGTAATATTTGACCCCTGTGCATATAGTCAGGGCCCAGTCTTCCTCTGCTGTGACCCTTGACCCCTGTGCCCTCTGACCTCCCCACCCCCATCAGGTGCAGGAGTCTGTGGCGAGCTGCCTGCCCCCACTGGTGCCGGCGATCAGGGAGGACGCGGGGGGCATGGTGCGCAAGCTGCTGCAGCTGCTGCTGGAGAGCGACAAGTACGCCGAGCGCAAGGGCGCCGCCTACGGCCTCGCCGGATTGGTGAAGGGGCTGGGCATCCTGTCGCTCAAGCAGCAGGACATCATGACCACACTCACCGACGCCATCCAGGACAAGAAGAACTTCCGCAGGAGGGAAGGTCAGCTGGTCGGCCATGTTTTGTTGCTGTCTGTATGTGCTGATAGGACTACACTAGTTTAGAGCAGTGTTTCTCAACGTTTTTCAGCCTGAGGACTGCTTCCCCTCTCAAACAACCTCAAGGACCACTGCAGATTTTGAGAAGCTCTGCTTTAGAGAAAACACATGGTACTTCTGCATCTAGGAAGAGTACCTTTGGGAGAAGAGATTTAAGCCTTCCTCACTGCAAACCTTATTTTAACATACTATAGTTTGGTAGAACACTTAGCCTTAGCACTTAAAGTTTTTTTTTATTATTATTATTATCATTGTATTATTTCCTGAGTCAGTCGTCCTATTGTTGGTATTGTTTGCTTCGCTCGGTCCAGTTAGTCTGCAAAATTCCCTGGACTCCTCATCAGTAATGCACCTCAGGATCTACAGGTGTTTCAGGCCTATTTGCTACACACCCTCCCCTGAGGTGGCCCTGCTTAAGGTCATCAATTCTTACTCTCCAATTAGTCAGTATCGTCCTTTAAGAAGTCCTAATTTGGTGAATGTTAATTGGAAGGTTGTGTGCCACAATAAAACAAAGAACTGGTCACCTCGGCTGCTGTGATCCCTGAAATTTTGCAGCAATAAAACTTGGAAGTAAGAGACTATTGGTTGCCTTTAAGTGTTGCCCGTCCATGATTGGTTGATGGATGTGGTGTCAGATAAGGCACACAGCAACTCCAGAGGTGGCACTCAGAGAGGGTCTTCCCATACGCTCTCTGATGACCACCTTATGCGCACACACACACACACACTCTCTCTCTCTCTCTCTCTCTCATGACCACCTCACACAAACACTCTCTGATGACCACCTCATGCACACACACTACCTCTGATGTTCTGTGTGGTTATAACGTGTGTGTGTGTGTGTGTGTGTGTTCCCCAGGTGCCCTGTTTGCGTTTGAGATGCTGTGTAACATGCTGGGGAAGCTGTTTGAGCCCTACGTGGTGCATGTGCTGCCTCACCTGCTGCTCTGCTTTGGAGACGGCAACCAGTACGTCAGAGAGGTAAACACACTCCTCCCTCTATCCCCCTCTCTCATCCCTCCATCAGTCCTCACTCCATCCCTCCCTCTCATTCCTCATTCACACTCCTGTCTCTATCCCTGTCTTTATCCCTGTCCCCTCCACCCCACCTTCACAATCCTCCCTCTCATTACTCCTTTACACTCCTCTCTCTATCCTTCCCTCATTCATCCCTTCATCACTCCACCCCTCTCTTATCCCTCCATCCACTCTCTCACACTACTCCCTCTATACCTTCCTATGTCATTCCTTTCTCATCCCTTCACCACTCCTCCCTCTATCCCTCTCATCACTCATTCACACTCCTCCTTCTCTCATCCCTTCATCCCTCCTTCACACTCCTCCCTCTATCCCTCTCTCTCATCCCTCCCTCACTCCTTCACACTCATCTCTCCAACTTCTTAGTACCAACAGTCCTCATAAATATTCCATTATTGTAAATATATGCGACAATACAGTTTGCAGTAACGTAGTTAACCTAACCTCAGTAATCCAGACCCTATTGGTTGCCTTTAAGTGTTGCCCGTCCATGATTGGTTGATGGATGTGGTGTCAGATAAGGCACACAGCAACTCCACAGGTGGCACTGAGAGAGGCTCTTCCCATACACTCTCTGATGACCACCTTATGCACACACACACACACACTCTCTGATGACCACCTTACACACACACACTGTGATGACCACCTTACACACACACACTCTGATGACCACCTCACACACACACACACACACACACACACTGATGTACACCTCATCCACATGCACACACACACACTCAAACACACATTCTGATGCCAACCTCACACACACACCGATGCCCACCTCATGCACCTCAGACACACACACTCTCATGCCCACCTGATGATAACACACTCTGATGCCCTCAGTGTGAGTCCATTCAGTTACAAGGGGCCCTGACACAAATACACACACAGAGTCTCATTCCTGCTGCTCTTCCTTCCTCCAGCCTGGTCACCGTGGTAACCCATCTCTCTCCTGTGTTGCCTAGGCAGCGGATGACTGTGCCAAGGCGGTGATGCGGAACCTGAGTGCCCACGGGGTCAAGCTGGTGCTGCCCTCACTGCTCGTGGCCCTGGAGGAGGAGTCCTGGAGGACCAAAGCAGGTCAGAGGTCAACCTGTGACGTGACGGCGTCTCTGATACTCTAATCTCATTGTCATCATCTCAGTGATGCATGCACTGCTTCTGTCTGATCTGTATCTTTTCTTTTTCTTCTCTCTTGTTTATTCTACCTTTCTTCCACCCCCCCATCTACACCTATCCCTCTACCTGACTCTCCTCTCTGTCCTCTACTCTTCTGATTCTTCTCTTTCTTTCCAACCCCCTCTACCTCTCTCTTTCTACCTCCCTCTCTCTACCTCCCCTCTCTGTGCTCCCCATCCCTATGCTCCTCCATTTCTCTCTCTCTCTCACGCTCTGTCTTTGTCTCTCTCCTTCCTTTTTACTCTCTCTGCTCTTCCATCTCTGTCTACCTCCTCTTCCTTCCATCTCTCTTTACCTATCATTCCTTCATTCCTTTCATCTCTCTCTCTCTCCCTCCCCCTCTAACTCCATCTATCTTCCATCTCTCTCTCTCTCGTCCCCTCTGCAGGTTCTGTGGAGTTGCTGGGTGCCATGGCGTTCTGCGCCCCTAAGCAGCTGTCGTCGTGCCTGCCCAGCATCGTGCCCAAGCTGACCGAGGTGCTGACCGACTCCCACGTCAAGGTGCAGAAGGCTGGCCAGCAGGCCCTGCGCCAGATCGGATCCGTCATCCGCAACCCCGAGATCCAGGGTGAGGCCACAGGACAATACACACACCACACACACACACACATACACACACACATGGATCTTGTTGTATTGTAAATATTTTGTCATAATGAATAAAAGAAACTTCAAACTTTAAGACCTTATTGGTTGCCTTTAAGTGTTGCCCGTCCATGATTGGTTGATGGATGTGGTGTCAGATAAGGCACACAGCAACTCCACAGGTGGCACTCAGAGAGGGTCTTCCCATACACTCTCTGATGACCACCTTGTGCGCACACACTCTCTGAGGATAACTTCACACACACACACACACACACGCACACCTCTCTGATGACCACCTCACACACACACACTCTGATGACCACCTCACGTGTTAGCATTGTTTGTGTATTACTTCTCTGATATTTCTGATGTAATCTATAATCTGATATTTACATACGTGAGCCTTATTGTTAGATTACACTGGCCCTAATCTCATTGATTCAGAAATCAAATTTGTAAGGGACTATCAGCAGGTTTCTATGTTACTTTTTCACGTGCATTTTTGTCATTAATAATAATATCATACAAAGAACTAGAAAAGCACTCAGAGAGCGCAGACCTCCGCCAGGACAACTCGGGTCACCGCCAAAATCTAAACGCTTTTAAGATAGCCATAAGAGAGCGACAGTTTGGCCCTATCTCACAATGGTGAAGAATCCTTAAAAAAAATCCTGGATCCAAATGGTGATTTGGATCACCCCCAAAAACTAATCAGTTGTAAGTTAGCCAACTTCTTAACTATCCTGAAAATTTTGTCGAAATCCGTCCAGAACTTTCTGAGTTATGCTATTAACAAACAAACGGACAGACAAACAAACAAACCAACGCCGCAAAAACATAACGTCCTTGCCGGAGTTAATAACAAATCTTACCAGGCGGTGCTTGCAAATTGCATGAACACCCCAGTGCTTATACCAATGCAGTATATAATGTGCATCTATTTCAAAAAGAGCAAGTGTTCAACGGTTTCTCATGAAATTGGACCTTTAACCCCCTCCTTTAGCCATCACACCCATCTAATGCACATTTTAATTGGCCAAATTACCTTGACTGCATACACATCTGACGTGAATGGGTTGAATAGAAGCCCAGCTGATTAAGGGCCTGTCTGAATGTGACTATTGATCCACCCCTCAGCCATCACTCCCATCCTGTTGGACGCCCTGACTGACCCCTCTCACAAGACTCAGCACTGCCTGCAGACGCTGCTGGAGACCAAGTTTGTGCACTTCATCGACGCGCCCTCCCTCGCCCTCATCATGCCCATCGTCCAGCGCGCCTTCCAGGACCGCTCCACTGACACCCGCAAGATGGCCGCCCAGATCATAGGCAACATGTACTCTCTCACCGACCAGAAGGTAATGTATCAACATGTACTTCCTCACCAACCAGAATGTAGCGCATAGCTTATCAGCAATATTCTCACTCACTGACCAGAAGGTAGTCTACTACACTGAGCAGAAGGTGGCATACTCTCTCACTGAGCAAAAGGTAGCACACTGTCACTGAGCAGAATGTAGAATACTCTCTCACTAACCAAGAGGTAGCGTACTCTCTCACTAACCAAGAGGTAGCGTACTCTCTCACTGAGCAGAAGGTAGTGTGTACTCTCACTAACCAAGAGGTAGCGTACTCTCTCACTGAGCAGAAGGTAGTGTACTCTCTCAATGAACAGATTGTAGCATGCACTCTCACTGAGCAGAAGATAGCGCACCAATATGCACCCCCTTACTGAGCAGAAGCTAGTGTAGCCCCTCACTCACCAGAATGCAGTGAACAGGCCAGAAGGAGAATATGGTCAGGAGTTGTTAAATGGTGTGATACTGTCCAATGTAAGGCATCATAATCCTGCATCCTACTACTGATGTAGCATTTTGGGTTATAGTACAGCAAAAAATACCTTATGCTGCACGGTACACCAAATACAGTCTTTGTATATCACAATATAAACCTGTTACCACAGTGTGTGGTGAGGCATGATGTGTATGCAGCATAATAGTGAAGCAGGTAAACTAATGGAGATAAGGCCATCAGATGATATGAGTGGGAATCGTAATAGTGTAGTGTAATGGCTCACTTTACTCTCTCTTCCTGTGTGTGTGTGTGTGTGTGTGTGTCTTTCACCAGGACCTGGCTCCATACCTACCCAGTGTGATCCCTGGACTGAAGACCTCTCTACTGGACCCTGTGCCAGAGGTGTGTGTGCTTGTAAATGAATGTGCTCAATCAGATCCCGCTCATTTATAACTCCAGATAGTTCTGACTTTGTGTAAATTAACCTCATTGTCCCACATTGTTAACCAGCTACAAATGAAGTGTATTATTTTACATGCAACATGCAATGAGTGAACCTGACTGGCTGTGTTGTGTATAAGTGTGTGATTAACACCATGATATGGAGATCACAGGTGTGTTGGGTGGGTGTATCTGGTGTGTGTAGTTGGTGGAGCATGATGTGGTGTGGACTTTAAGAGTGTGTGTACGTCTAGTTGTTATAGTGATGTATGGGTATCTAGTGAAGTGTGTGTGTAGTGTTAATAATGGTGTGTGTCCAGGGGCGTGCGGTGTCGGCAAAGGCCCTGTGCGCCATGGTGAAGGGGATGGGAATAACTGGGTAGTTATAGTGTGGTATATGTGTGTATGAGTATCTGGAGGAGTGTGTGCAGTGTTAACGGTGGTGTGTGTGTAGGTGCGGACGGTGTCGGCGAAAGCTCTGGGCGCCATGGTGAAGGGGATGGGCGAGTCGTGCTTCGATGACCTGCTGCCCTGGCTCATGGAGACACTGGCATCCGAGCAGAGCTCAGTGGATCGCTCTGGAGCTGCACAGGGTGAGACACACACACACACACACACACACACACACACACACACACACACACACACACACACCGCTTCAGAGCCGTGCAGGGTGAGACACACATACTTTCACACCACTGTAGAGCCACACACGGTGACACAGACACACACACACACACTGTTTTGGATCTGCACAGGGTGAGACACACACATACATCAATCTGGAGCTGCACAGGCTTACACACACACACACACACACACTTTCAGAATGCTAGCAGTGCTTCTCGTGTTTTGGAGGCGGGAAAAGCGTCCCAGTCTGGACACCCCCTAATTATTGTGAAATGGCGGAGGGGATCGCTGGTCTGTGCGCAGAGCTCTGTTTACTGCACACTGACATTCTTGTTATTCCCTCTTGTGTGTCTCAGGGCTGGCAGAGGTGATCGCTGGGCTGGGCGTAGAGAAACTGGACAAGCTGATGCCCGACGTGGTGCAGACGGCCAGCAAGGTGGACATCGCCTCTCACGTGCGCGACGGCTACATCATGATGTTCATCTACCTGCCGCTCACCTTTGGGGAGAAGTTCACCCCCTACGTGGGGCCCATCATCCCCTGCATCCTCAAGGTACAGTAACCTCCTCTCCTTCCTTCACCTCCTCTTCCTTTTCCTCTTCCTGCACATAATAATTGCTGCAGGCAATTCCATAAAGTGCTCTACATACACACACACATACACACTTACAAGCACTGGGTGCTTCTCAGCCTAAAGTTCAGGCTTAGTGGAGTAGAGCAGTGGTGTTGATCTCTGATCCTGACACAGATCCTCCGGCTCAGCCCTCTGCTGCGCTGTCTGTCTGCTGGGCTTTGACGCGCACCACATCAGATTAGTGTGATTATGGCGCCCCCCACAGGAGCCACCACAGGCACAGTGCTGTAAGAGCCAAAATCTGATAAATCCTATCCTCTTTAATGCTACAGCTCAGTCCTCTTCTGTCAAAATGACCTCTCTCCCTGAAGTAGTCTAGTTCCTTTTGAACATACACACACACGCGCGCACACACACATTTTAGTTCCTGCAGTACACACTGACACATGGCCAGGAAATACTGATGGAGCAGAGCATTCTGTGTAACCCTCAGCTTTGATGGCACATTCTCCGCCCTGTGTTGCCAATGTTCTGCCTCTCTCTCCCAATCTCTCTCCCAATCTCTCCCTACTCTCTCCCAATCTCTCCCTACTGATGATAAAGGGATTTTAAAGTCAAAGTCTCACTCCCAGTTGCTCTTTCTCAGTCTCTCTCCAAGGCTCCCTCTCCCGCTGTCTCTCTCTCCCACTGTCTCCCTCTCCCCCACTGTCTCTCTCTCCGACTGTCTCTCTCTCACTCTCCTCCTTCCTTGATATTCTATGTCTGATCCTCCCACCTTTCCCTTCCCTCTGTCATCTTCCATTCTTTCCTCTGTCTCTGCAGTTCACCATGACCATGCTCTTTTTTGTCCTCCCCTCACCTTATCTAGTCGCCTCTCCTGTGTCTTTGTGTCTTTTGATCTTCTCTCTTCCTCTCCCCTCTTGTTGCTGCTGGTGGATTACAATGAGTAGGAGTGTGTATCTCTCTCATGTTCCTCTCTCTCCCTCTCCCCTGTAAGCTGTGGCAGATGAGAATGAAACTATATATCTCTCGTGTCTTTCTATCTCTCTGTTCTCCTCTCTTGTGTGTGTCTATTCCTCTCTCCTCTAGGCTCTGCAGATGAGAATGAGTATATGTGTATCTCTATCTCTCTCTATCCCTTTCTCCTGTAGGCACTGGCGCATGAGAATGAGTATGTGTATCCCCCTCTCATGTTTCTCTCTATCCCTCTCTCATGTGTGTCTCTATCCCCCTCTCATGTGTCTCTATCCCCCTCTCATGTGTCTCTATCCCCCTCTCATGTGTGTCTCTATCCCTTTCTCATGTGTGTCTCTATCCCTCTCTCATGTGTCTCTATCCCTCTCTCGTGTGTCTCTCTATCCCTCTCTCATGTGTCTCTCTATCCCTCTCTCATGTGTCTCTCTATCCCTCTCTCATGTGTGTCTCTATCCCCCTCTCATGTGTCTCTATCCCCCTCTCATGTGTGTCTCTATCCCTTTCTCATGTGTGTCTCTATCCCTCTCTCGTGTCTCTATCCCTCTCTTGTGTGTCTCTCTATCCCTCTCTCATGTGTGTCTCTATCCCCCTCTCATGTGTCTCTATCCCCCTCTCATGTGTGTCTCTATCCCTTTCTCATGTGTGTCTCTATCCCTCTCTCGTGTGTCTCTATCCCCCTCTCATGTGTGTCTCTATCCCTCTCTCATGTCTCTGTATCCCTTTCTCATGTGTGTCTCTATCCCCCTCTCATGTGTCTCTATCCCCCTCTCATGTGTGTCTCTATCCCCCTCTCATGTGTGTCTCTATCCCTCTCTCGTGTGTCTCTCTATCCCTCTCTCATGTGTGTCTCTATCCCTCTCTCGTGTGTCTCTCTATCCCTCTCTCATGTGTGTCTCTATCCCTCTCTCATGTCTCTGTATCCCTTTCTCATGTGTGTCTCTATCCCCATGTCCTTTAGGCGCTGGCAGATGAGAATGAGTATGTGCGGGACACGGCATTGCGTGCGGGGCAGCGCATCATCAGCATGTATGCAGAGACGGCCATCGCCCTCCTCCTGCCGGAGCTGGAGCAGGGGCTCTTCGACGACCTCTGGAGGATTAGGTAGGCAACTACATGCACACACACACACACACACACACACACACACACACACACACGGGACAATTAGGTTGTAAACTACCCACACACAGTCATACATGTTTCCACATGCTTACATACACACATATTATGTATTATAGCCCCACACACTCAGAAGGATTAGGTAGGGGACACACATACACACAGGTAGGTAGGATTCTAAACACAGACACACACACACACAGTCCTCTCACATTTACATATGCACATACAGGTACATACAGATGCATGCAAACACACCCCAGTGTTTCCCATACATTAATGAGTGTGTGGCGGCCTGCCATTGTCTAGTTTGCCCTGCTATAGCTGAAATATGGAATGTGAAAACGCATGCTGACATTTCAGCCGTTCTTTTTTTTTAATCAGGATAAATGAATATAGGTATGATTTGGTGGAGAAAAAAAAAAAAAAGACGAGAACCTGCAAAAATTGCTGTGATCACACACACACGGTAAAAAATGGAGCATCTGTGTGTGTGTGTGTGTGTGTGTGTGTAATCAGAGCAATGTGCCACTATGAAACAGCTATAAATGAATTGTTAATTAGCTAAAAGATAAAAATGGCCATTTAGAGAACTCCTCTCTTGAAAGAAATAATAAAAATAGGATGTACATGAGTTAGATATATGAATCTTCAATCCAAGCCCATGCAGGAGGACTTCATGTGGTTGTGTGAGAGCATTATAACCAGAAAAAAAAAAAAATACCCAAAGTAGCCTTTAACATAGCTACTGTAAGTATTACAGTAACATTACAGTATGACAACACCAACAGCACTCCCTGCGCCATAGTTTTATTAAATTCTGTGAGAAACACTGCACCCCCATACATATGCAGACACACTCTCAAACACATCCTCATGCACGTTCATATACGTACACTTCTTCTGGACCCTACACACCATTGTGTTGTGATCAGCTAACGTAAAGAATGGCTGTGTGTGTGTGTGCTTGTGCGTGTGTGTGCGTGCTATCCCACAGGTTCAGCTCGGTGCAGTTGCTAGGAGACCTGCTGTTCCACATCTCCGGGGTAACGGGTAAGATGACTACAGAGACAGCGTCTGAGGATGACAACTTTGGCACGGCGCAGTCTAATAAGGTGAGATCAGTCTAACAAGGTGAGATCAGTCTAACAAAGTAAGGTCAGTCTGACAATGTACCTTTCATTGTGAGCATCTTAGACCTTTGTGATTTCTCATGGTTAATGTAAACTCTCTGTCATGCACACACACCTGTGGGTGTCTAGGCCATCATCGGTGCCCTGGGTCCGGAGCGCCGTAACCGAGTGTTGTCGGGGCTCTACATGGGCCGCTCGGACACACAGCTGGTGGTGCGGCAGGCCTCGCTGCACGTCTGGAAGATCGTTGTGTCAAACACTCCGCGCACGCTACGGGAGATCCTCCCCACGCTCTTCGGCCTGCTGCTCGGCTTCCTCGCCTCCACCTGCCCCGACAAGAGAACGGTACACACACACACACACACACACACACGCCACAGTTCATGTGACATTCTGCACATACTCCGCTTGTTCTGACAACAGAATGGTTCACACACTCATACATGCACACACAGGCAAACTTAATATACAGGCAGACCTCATATACACAGACATACATACACAGACAATCTTCATGGTTTAACAGTAACAATTACCTGTGAAGCAACCGGACAGCGGTCTATGACCGAAAGGTTGTAAATAAATCTTGCTTGCGGAATGGGCAGTGTGCAGAAGTTCTTATTTTCCTAAGTTAGACTGCGTTCATTTCTAACGCACCTGTCTTCTTTAGAGGTGGCAAAAGTTAAATTTTATTTTTGAACTATGTTTATAATGAAATTGTCACAATGATCTGCAGTATAACACCATTCCTTTTAGTCTGAGTGCTAATTGTCTTGTGTGGGCTGCCGTAGATTGCCGCACGGACACTGGGGGATCTGGTGAGGAAGCTGGGAGAGAAGATCCTTCCGGAAATCATTCCCATCCTGGAGGAGGGTCTGCGCTCAGACAAGAGCGACGAGAGGCAGGGGGTGTGCATCGGCCTGAGTGAGATCATGAAGTCCACCAGCAAAGATGCCGTGAGTGCCCACACACACACTCACACTCACACTTAAACATGTGTGAAAATGATTGTACAACCATATGGTCATATACAACCTACCTGCCGACTTAAGACAATCCCCTTCAGACAGTATATAAATGAAGTAAATGTGTTGTAGCTATTTTAATAAAAGGTCTGGTATGAAAATTCTAGTGCTAACATGAGTTTGAAGATGGCCTACAGTATGTGTTAATGTGTGTGTGCGCATGTGTGCGTGTGAATGTGTGTGTGTAGGTGCTGGTTTTCTCCGAGTCGCTGGTGCCCACGGTGCGTAAGGCGCTGTGTGACCCTCTGGAGGAGGTGCGTGAGGCGGCCGCTCAGACCTTCGAGCAGCTGCACGCCACCATCGGCCACCAGGCCCTCGACGACATCCTCCCCGCCCTGCTCAAGCAGCTGGTGCGTTACATTACTGTACACATATAGTACAACCTTATAGCACTGCTCTATATAATTATAGTAATTATAATAATCTTTACTTATAGCACTGTTACTTTATGTAACTGTTATAAATTGACATCCTGCCCGCCCTGCTCAAGCAACTTGAGTTATATTACTGTACACATACCAGGGATGGAAATTAACTTTTTTGTCCACCTGCCACTGTGGCAGGTAAAATCTAGAATCTACCAGCCACTCAACATTTTTACCAGCCACTTTTTTATTGAACCGTTCCATACATTATAATGCATAGAAATGTAAAATTTTCCAATTTAGAGTTTGTTACACAGCTGACACATCTTCTAAGTCTATGTATTTCGTTGAGTATCTGTGTCAGTGTGTGGTCTTGTCAGACCTAACATCAGTCATATAGGCCTGGGACAGTTTGCATGCGTATGTACTCTTGCGATTATGCCCCCTTGTGCGTTCTGCGGTCTACAGATAGTTATAAACAATCTCTTAATCATGTAAAATCTTCGGTGGCTATATGTGCTTCGGAAATGGACCCGCCCTACTCTGACATCGGTGTTGGTGGCAGGTGACAGGTTAGGTAGGTAGGTTAAGATAAAATCACAGCTTGGTTTTTGGAATCACTTTGTGCGCATACAGCCTTATTATCAAGGTGATAAGGCAAGACTGATGTATTACCGCTTGGACAGTTAGGCTATGATAATCGTGACTGCGCTTTCATTACTGGAAATTGGTGAACAGAAAGTTACCAAGATCATATTTGGAATAACCGCACCATTTCAGGATATGTTAAAATAATAGTCAGTCTTTATATCTTCCCGTCATCATAGTTATATCATAGTCATAGAAAAAATATCCATCTAATGTGCCGCAGGAATGAAACTTCCTCAAAATCTTCAGACATCGGTGGTGGTCGCGCTATTAGCCTAAAAAGCCAAAATCACGGGTTGGTTCTGGAACTGTGTGCGCATGTGGCGTAAATTTCCAATGTACCAACGGAGAGGATATCAAGTGCACTAAAACCGCATTATATATATAGGAAGAAATCCATGACTCAAATATGCAGCACCCCTGACCTAAACTTTGTTCCGCGCCTGAAGAAACGCTCTAAGTGTTGTAAATGTTGCGCTTATAAGCACCCGCGCTGTCTGTTAGCTACGATACAATATGCTTGAGTGAGTACTTTCATATAGCTACTATATGGAACTTGTGGCATTTCATCTACTATATGGAACTTGTAGCATTTGCACACCCGCCACAGTGGCAGGTAAAATGACAAAATTCACCCGCCAGCGCTCATATTTACCCGCATTTGGCGGGTGGCGGGTGGTTAATTTCCATCCCTGACACATACATTACAACCTTATGGCCCTGCTCTATATTAATGGACACCATGACGGCCTTGCTCAAGTAACTGGTCAGTCTCACAATATACATATACACTGGTAGCTATATACATATGTATATATTACATGCTTTTATTTTAAAAAATTCATTAGTTTAATCGCCAGATAATTTACATTGACATAAATAGAATGAATTGGCAAAGTTGGCTGCACCCTGAACCTTCAATTAAATGCTCAGCCGGTCTGTGACAAAGTTTATGTGTGACGTCACAGAGGGTTTGTCCAGTTCTCGTATATGCAGTCTGTGTTTAGAAGCTTACAGCACTGCTAATCACTGACGTGTCGATGCAGTCCTGTTTCTGGCCTATGATTAGAAGCTTTTAGCACTGCTAACCACTGATGTGCTGAATCCAGAGTTTCTCACCCACTCTCATGTCTGGTGCGCGTGTGCAGGAGGACGAGGAGACCGCTGAGTTTGCACTGGATGGCCTTCGCCAGGTGATGGCAGTAAAGAGTCGCTCAGTGCTGCCCTACTTGGTGCCCAAGGTAAAACACACACATACATGTGCTCTCCCTTCACACACACACACACACACACACACACACACACACTTCTGCAGTTTTCACCTGTAATGCAGGTGAGGATGGTCCACCTTGATGGTGTGTGTATGACATTATATTATACTCTTTTCTCGAGTCACGTGTCAAATAACTGACATGTTATTTAGGTGCAGGGTACAGTCCCTGCACTAGTTATTTACTCCCCACTAGTTTTTAACCCTTTTTTGTTAGGAATAAACTTAAACTGGGGCGCCTGGTAAATATGAATTAAATATAAACAAGAGGTAGGAGGTAAAGCCCGTTCTTCTTTCAATTAGGCTGTTTCATTAGGGAATTTGTATGCATGTATGGGTTTTCTCTGCATCTCTATGGGTGCTGGTCAGGTTGTCCATTAGCTGACACATTAAACCACCCACAAATCATGATGCTCCCTCAACTGCAATTGAGAATGCAGTGGGTGCATTAATTGTGTTGTTTAGATGTCATCCAGTGCTCTGCGTTGTTTGTGCACAATGCTTCCTACTGGTATGGGATTCGAACCTGCGACCCTCCGATCCCAACACCAACTCCCCAACCATGAGGCCACAGTTGCCCCTGTGTGTTAATGCCCATGTGTGTGTACCTGTGTGTAATGACAGTGCTCTTTCACACCCTTAGCTGACGGCCCCCCCAGTGAATACGCGTGTCCTGGCCTTCCTATCCGCTGTGGCCGGAGATGCTCTGACACGCCACCTAGGGGTCATCCTGCCCGCACTCCTCTCCTCACTCAAGGACAAGCTGGGCACCGACGAGGCACCACAGGTAACACACAGATACACAACTCTCTTCCTCCAATGCTCCTCCTTGCGCTCTCTTCCTCAATCACTCCATTCTCTTTCTTCAACTCCTCCCTTGTTCCCCCCCACCCACTCTCTTACTCTTATACACTTTTCATCTTCCCTTCTTTCAACCCTACTTATTATTCGTCTCTCTCTCTTCCCCCCCTGCCTTTTTTCCCATCCCTCCCTCACCCCAAACTTATCCCTGTCTCTCTCTCTCTCTCTCTCTCTCTCTCTCTCTTTCCCTCCCCCTCCTTGTAGGAGTTGTCTAGCTGCCAGACAGTGATCCTGTCTGTGGAGGACGAGGTGGGCCAGCGCATCATCATCGAGGACCTTCTGGAGGCCACACGGGGCTCGGACAGCGGCCTGCGGCAGGCAGCGGTCACCATGCTCAACGCCTACTTTGCCCGGACGCGCCTCGACCACAGCGCACACACTCGCACGCTCCTCTCCGGACTCATACACCTGCTCAACGACCACAACCCTGAGGTGCTCAGCCAGAGCTGGGACACCATCAACTCCATTACTAAGGTGAGCGCGCACACACACAGAAACATACACACCCATTCATCAGAGCTGGGGCACCATCAACGCCATTACTAAGGTAAGAACACACACACACATTCATCAGAACTGGGACATCAACTACTCACCAATGTCTGACTATATGCATTTATTACACCATAAGCTCTGATATGGTCCGAAACATGAATTATCAACCCACATGATCAACCTCTTTATGCACACACACAGCCTCACCTTTCTTTCGTGTTGTCACAGAAACTGGACGCGTGCACCCAGCTGACCCTGATAGACGACCTGCACAGAGACATTCGCTCAGTGGCCACAGAGGTCAAAGGGGAACACCTACCAGGCTTCTGCTTACCCAAGAAGGTAAAAACACAACACACATAGATCCACTCAACCAAATATGCAAACCTCACACACACACACGCACTTTAAAGAAGTCTTCTCATGAAGCCCTGTAAATAAGTTTAAACCAGTGTCTTTCATTTCTTCCCTCTGTCTTTCTCTAAATGGGTCTGTATCCCTTGTTCTCTTACTCTTTCTTTAAATAAGTTTGTATCTCTGCTGATATCAGTGCAACATGTATTTCTATCTGCTGATGTCATCAGGCAGTGACGTGTATGCGTATCTCTGCTAATGTCGTCAGTGTGTGATGTGGGTTTGTATCTGTGACATCAGTGTGTGACGCATATCTCCATCTGTGCTGACATCATCAGTGTGTGAGGCATATTTCTGTCTGTGCTGATGTCATCAGGGTGTGACGTGCATCCTGCCGGTGCTGAGGGAGGGCGTGCTGAACGGCAGCCCCGAGGTGAAGGAGGAGGCGGCCCGGGCGCTGGGCGGAGTCATCCGGCTCACCTCCCCCGACGCGCTGCGGCCCTCCGTCGTCAACATCACGGGTCCCCTCATCCGTATCCTAGGAGACCGCTTCGCAGCCTCTGTCAAGACCGCCCTCCTGGAAACACTCACTCTCCTGCTCGCAAAGGTGTGTGGGTGTTGCGTGCTGTGTGTGTGTAGGGGTGTGTTGTCTTCATATTCCCTATAGCATAAGCATAAGTGTACTTATTAATGACACGTACTTCACAATACGTTGCACTTAGCTGACACTCTAATCCACAGACACTTTTGTGTGGGTGGGTGGGTGGCTTTGTTTTGTGTGTGTATGTGCTTGTTTGTGTTCTGCATGGGATTTGCATATATATGTGTAGTCTTACTTTGTAGCCTTCTGTTGTGTTACTTGCATGCCTGTGTGCATTTGTGTGTGTGATGTTTATGTTAATGTGTGTGTGTGTGTGTGTCCAGGTGGGCATTGCTCTGAAGCCCTTCCTGCCCCAGCTGCAGACCATCTTCCTGAAGGCGCTGCAGGATTCCAGCAGGGCGGTGAGGCTCCGGGCAGCCGAAGCACTCGGCAGACTGGTGTCCATCCACAGCAAAGTAGACCCCCTCTTCACAGAGCAGCTCAACGCCATTCGCAACGCAGAAGACTCTGGTGTCAGGTAAACCCGTGTGTGGGTGTGGCTGTGGCTGTGTGTGCGTGTGTGTGTGGGTGGCTGTGTGTAAGCGTGTGTGTGTGGGTGTCACTGGACACATGCTGGGCAAAGGATATATTTCCCTTGCATTAAGTCCTTTTGTTTCCTAAGAGAAAGAACACAAACACACGCTGGTCCTCTTTCTTTTCCTGGTTTCTCCTTTCTGTGTGATGAATGCTTGTCTTTTCAAGTTTGTAAGTGTGTGCATGTGTAAAAAACTGTAGTAGTACATTTTTAGTATGAGATGAGATGAAGTCATTGTCATGTGCCATTGTTATGTTTGTTTGTTTGTTTATATCTTTAGATCATGACACTTGAGTGTGTATGCTGGGTGTGCAGTGTCATCTGTTTATGAGTAAAACCTGTTGTGTCACACACACACACTCACTCACACTCACTTGTGTCCCTCAGAGAGACCATGCTGCAGGCCTTGCGGTTCGTGATCCGGGGTGCCGGCTCCAAGGTGGACCCCGCCATTCGCAAGAACATCGTCTCCACGCTGCTCGGCATGCTGGGACACGATGAGGTGAGAGGGGAAACAGGAATATAGTACTGGGCAGTTCATCAAAAACTAACCGTAACCGGTATTGGCATCAACTTTTCATCAAAAACCTGCTCATGTTAGTCATTGCGGTGTATTTTTTGGTATTGTTGTTTGTATACAGTACCAGTCAAAAGTTTGGATATGCTTTCTCATTCAGTATGTTTTTCTTTGGGTTTTTATTTCCTTCGCTGGAAATGAATACTGCCGCCAGCTGTGTGCTGAATGGACTGTGGGTGGAAGGGGAGCAGCTCCAGAATGTGTTCCTTCATAGTTTGGATGTCTTCAGTATTAATCTACAGTGTAGAAACAAGGACTTTGGGGCAAAGTGTGTCAGAGAAATTCACACCTGATGACTTCTTCTGTCAGAATAAAGGGGAGATTCAATGTAAAATTAAAATGGGTATGTTAAAACATGATAACGAGTTTGTATGTTTGCGGAGGAGCAAAGCTATGCATTTTTTTTCTCTGTTTATGTTTTTGGTCGAAAAGGCTTACAATGTTAGTGATAAGGGCTCGGAGGAAGCTTGTAGGTAACGCTGTTTTTAAGCCTTTCTACAATCATGTAGTCTGATGTTGCCATTTGTGGGGATGCTTAGTGCTGGGTCGGTGTAAGGTATGAAGTGGTCTTCCTCTCCGTAAGAGGCTGCACAGAGGCTGCATATAAGGCTGTGAGACCTCCTTGGGTTTAACACCCCACCTTATCGACCGGATGTGGCCTCTCTGTTTCAATTCTTTGTGTGTGAGTGTAGGATGCGACTCGTATGTCGTCTGCTGGCTGCGTGGGTGAGCTGTGTGCCTTCCTACCTGAGGACGAGCTGAGGAGTGTGCTGCTGCAGCATGTGCTCGGTGAGAAAACACACACACATTCGCAAACGCACACACACACACACACACAGATATAAACCTAAAGTTTCCCTACACTTGTTACACAAGCACACTCACTCATTTCTTAACCCAACAGTCAGTGTGTAGTTCAGTAATTTGACCTCCCCATGAAGCTTGCTGTGGTTTGACACTGTTCACACACACAAACACACACACACACTCTTCTAAGCCCCAGCTGAAAATTTTCCGCTGAGTGTCTCTGTGGTTGACACCTTTTATTTTTCGAAAGCAGTGTGACATTGCCAGAGCTACACTCCTGTGCGCACAGACACACGCGCACAGACACACACACACACACACACACACACACATCTGTATTTTGGGATGTGAGGTATGAGTATCTTTTGTCTTTCTTGCTTCTTCTGCCTTTCATCTCACATTTCCTGCTCTCCCTCTGTTTGTGGCTCTTGCTTCTTTTTGTTCTCTTTCTCTATCTTTATCTCCTCCACTGATCTCTCTCCCTATCTTTGTTTCTATCTCTCTCTCCTCCCCCTCCCTCCCTCTCCGTAGCGGACATCTCTGGAGTGGACTGGATGGTGCGTCATGGCCGCAGTCTGGCTCTGGCCATTGCAGTCAAGTCTGCGCCCCAGCAGCTCTGTGCCGACGAGTACAAGAGCACCGTCCTGGACATGGTGCTGACCAACGCCACAGCAGACAGAGTGAGTACACACACACACACACACACACACACACACACACAGATGAGTACAAGAGCACCGTCCTGGACATGGTGCTGACCAACGCCACAGCAGACAGAGTGAGTACACACACACACACACACACACACACACACACACACACACACACACACAGATGAGTACAAGAGCACCGTCCTGGACATGGTGCTGACCAACGCCACAGCAGACAGAGTGAGCACACACACACACACACACACACACACAGATGAGTACAAGAGCACCGTCCTGGAAATGAGTGAGTACACACACACACTTAAACTGTACATACTGTAGCTGCCATGCTTGGCCAGTGCTGCCACACTCAGAATGAGGTACACACACACACACACACACACACACACACACACACACACACACACACACACACACACAGATGAGTCCAAATGCACTGTATTGGACATTGATGTCATGGTAGACAATATATATGCATGCTCACACACACATTTTCACACTTGGAAATCTTTAACCCATATAAACTGTGTAAGAAGCACACAGTTGTGATGCTGGTTACTGCTAATGAGCAGACGCAACACATGACCACACACACACACAGGAACATGCACACAGAGGAACACACATACACACAGGAACACATGCACACACACACAGGAAACGGTGTCAGTTGGGGAAGCACCGGAAGTTTCTTGATGTTTTTTATCGTTTCATCTCCTCTTCAGCACCATCATTCGCTTGCTCTCTCTCTGTGTCTCTGTTCATTGCTTGCCCTCTCAACTTTTTCTCTATCTATCTATCTCTCTCTCTGTCTCTCTCTCTGTCTCTTTCTCCCCCTTCCCACAGCTACACTTCCTCTGTCTACTGCTCTATCACTCTGTACTATCATCACTTTAATTCTTTATTCTTCATATTTATGTCTGTCTGACTCCCACCCCACCCACCATGTCTCTGTCTGTGTGACTATCTCTATCCATCCTCCTCTCACTCTGTCTGTCTCTCTGTCTGTCTGTCTGTCTGTCTCTCTCTCTTTCTCTCTCTCTCCCTCTCTCACGGTCTGAAAAAATTGTACATGTCTACACTCACTCCATTTTTGCTCACCCTTCTATCTACCCCCCCTCCCCCCCTCCCCGTGTATCTGTATAAATTATCAATGCCCTTCTCTCACGTCACTTTCTCTCCCTGTGTGTGTGTGTGTGTGTGTGTGTGTGTGTGTGTGTGTGTAGATCCCTATAGCGTGTAGTGGAATCAGGGCCATGGGCTTCCTGATGAGGCACCAGCTCAGAACAGACGGAGGAGAGGGAGTCTCCCCACGCATCACCACACAGTTCATCAAGGTAATACACGCACACACACACTCTCACATACATTCACACACGCACATACACACACACTCATACACCCTCACACACGTATCACCACACAGTTCATCAAGGTAATACACGCACACACACGTGCACACACACACTCTCACATGCATTCACACACGCACATACACACACACTCATACACCCTCACACACGTATCACCACACAGTTTGTCAAGGTAATAGACGCACACACACCCGCACACACACACTCTCACATACATTCACACACGCACATACACACACACTCATACACCCTCACACACGTATCACCACACAGTTTGTCAAGGTAACACACACACACACTCACATACATGTACACTAGCCCTGTAACGATATGTGTATGGAAACCGAAATCTCGATACGCAGAGCCACAAGCAAAAAGTTTAGCTCACGCAACAACGTGGATGAGACGGATTGTGACAGGCAGCAAACAATGGCTAGTTCAGGTAGTTCAGTTTGTCTAGAGTAGTACAGGAGGAAGGAAGTAGAGGAGTACAACTTTTTCATTAAAGCTTATCATTGTTCATTTCTTCTCACTTGTTTTCTGTTGTTTTATTGTAGTCTTGACATAATTATCTCTGGTAGTGTGATTTTGTTGTTTGACACCTTTTCTGTTGTTTAGCTCCAATAGCTTGGTGGCTATTAGCCCACCTCCCAACCTAACGAACATAGCGTTAGCAGTGTAGTTCCGGCTGCTAACATACATGCGTCAGCTAAATAATAGTGCACCATCCCAGCCAATATTAAAAGTGTACCCTGTTTAGTCAGACTTTGTGGTCGTTTAACTCCAACTGGTACCAATCCCGACCGTGGTTGCACTACTCTGTCAACCTCGACACATGCTTTTGTTTTCCCTGTCGTCAGCTTGCAGGCATTAGTGATGGAGATGTAGTCTTTGCCAAAACAGGTTACTGTAATTGGAAAGCTGCGTTGGATAAGGCTAAAAGCATGCATCTAGTCACTCCCATAAGCGCTGCAAAAAGATGGACTGAAATGAAACGTAGAAAGAAATCTGGTGGTGACAAGATCTCACATGTGGAAAACGCAGGTGGAAAACACAGGTGGAAAACAATCGCTACTATATCATGTTACTTTCCTTTCCTTGTCTATTCCTTATGGAGTTATTTCCATTAGTTCCATTTATTTTTCAACAGTATTTTTTTTTTTACAGAAACTAGCAAAATCTTTTTGCTATACTTCATATTATTCAATTGTTAAATAAATGTTTTTTAAACGAAATGACTTTTCAATAAAAAAAAAATCGTAGGGTGTATCGAACCGTGGGTCAAAAATCGTGATACAAACCGAATCGTGTTGGTGTATCGTTACAGCCCTAATGTACACACACACTCATACACCCTCACACATAGCCTGGTAAACCTGCCACTCGTACTTCATTTCATTTCGTGCAGAGGGTCTGGAACAGAGGCCGTCAGAAACGATTTGCTGGAGGTGTGGACTCTGCTGAAGTTTTAAAAAAGTGCCTCTGCCTTTACCCAATCGCTAACGCCTGGTCGTCACATATGCAATTAGCCTACCTACGCACTACAATTCAAATGTAGCCCACAAGGTCAACGTCACAGCTAACGAACACACCCTCTGTTCGCTGATTGGATCGTACTTTCTGCGACTTGCCAAATGCTCCTCGAGAGATTCCGGTCCAGACCTTCTGCACGAAATGAAATGAAGTACGAGGGGCGGGTTTACCAGGCTACCTCACACATGCATCACCACACAGTTCATCAAGGTAACACACGCACACACTGTCTTACACATATACATACACAAGCACGCACACTCTCTCACACACACACATACACACACACACACACACACACATCACACGCGTATCACCACACAGTTCATCAAGGTAACAGACACAAACACACTCTCACACACATATACATACACAAGCACGCACACTCTCTCACACACACACATACACACACACACACACACACACACACACATCACACACGTATCACCACACAGTTCATCAAGGTAACACAGACACAAACACACTCTCACACACACACACGCATACACCGTCACACATGTATCACCACACAGTTTATCAAGGTAACACACACGCATTTAAAAAATGTATGTGCATAAAATGTTAAACAGTATTATTGATTAACATTATATTACCATTCCTAAAACTAAATAATCATTACCATTCAGGATTCTTTGGCCTTTTAAACTTCATGTCTCTCTAACTGACACTCAAAGTGGAGAAAGCGGTACATTCCGCTTGCATGTATTTTGGGTGTCACATACACACACTTTCTCCCTCACACACACACACTCTCTCTCAAACACATACACACTAGTGGTGGCACGGTCCTGGTAAAAAAAACGAACCGAACAATACGCCTGTTGCGGTGCAATACGCGTGTAGACCGCGGTTCGCAAAAAAAAAAAAAAAAAAAAAGCCGAATGCCCGTATGAAACCACGTGGTTCTCTTTCGCGCGAAAGAATTGAAGTGACAGCGAAGTGTGGATGACAAGTGCAAATATGGCAAGTGACAGTGGAGAAGGCATGTCGTACATTGAGGATGCCCCCGCATCATTCAAATCAGGTGTGTGGGAACATTTTGGTTTCCCCATTACATACGATGAAAAAAATTGATTTAGAACTCATGTAGGCTGATAACTGTCAAAGCCTTTATTCACTCCCGGTACAAGAAAAGCGAAAGCGTTTTAACCCCTTCCATAAAGTTATGATAAACTCTACCTCTTTGCCAACAGTCACTTTGCCTACATCGGGTAAATAAATTATTAAATGTAGTGACTTATGGACCTCAGTTTTGCCTAGTGCCTTATTGACTAGATTTATCAAACCAAGTAGGAAACACTGAATGACAAGAACGAGGTGGCTATTTTTTATAGCTCGAGTGGCCGACAGCAGACTAGCGATTGATGCTTTTCTTGTATTGAGAATACACCGAAGAAGAAATCTTCAGCAAAATCTTGCTTCTTCCTATTAAGAACATAAAAGCTAAACAATTATACCTACAACATGTTTGACTGGACAGCGTGACAACTTCACCGGTATTTCAGTTTCTGTGTTTATGTAGGCTAGTCAATGCCCTTGTAGTGCAGATCTGATATGATGCCAATATTGGTAGCTTTCCAGCGTTTGTTTCATGCAGTTGTAAGCGAATGGTAATATTTTGCAGACAGTCGCGAGGTTTTTGAGGTATTCCCTGTGTCAATACATGCATTGATAGCACAGTTGACATGAATTGTATAGCTGTGCCTATAGCTTTCAATGGGATTTTGGCTAAATACGCGCAGAACACGCGCAGAAAAATAGACTTTCTATTTTCTAACTGCAAGTAGGTCTCGCCTCTTGCCAGAAAACGTTGACAAACTGATTTTCTTGCAGAAGAATATGAAAATTAAGTGAACAGGGGATGTTTGTTTTAAACAGTGCTGTGATTGGTTTTATTGCAATATTTTATATTGGCTGTAGGCCTATGTGTATTTTGTTATAAATCGTTATAAGAATACAGTGGCAGTGCAGATTAGATAACAAATCCAGCCATACGTTTCAAAACACTGCACTTTAATTTAAAAAAATAAATAAAAAATACATCCTCACTGTCAGGAATTAGAAGAGTTTTTGATTCTGTTTTTGTATATAGGTGGTTGGTTGGTCGCCACATAAAAGTTTAAGTTTTAACACACACATCTGTTCAAAAGTAAGCTTTAAGTACTCATTTTTCTTTCTTCCAATTATGAAAACTCTGTGGGCCCTATCATGCCGCGGCGCACTGTGCATTCGCGACATGCGCATGGTGTCATTACTATTCTGTGCCAGCGCACCTTTCATTTTTTCAGGCAAAAAATCACGTTGTCTAGATAGCAGATGACACTGCGCCATCACGGGTGTGTCAGCAAAAAAAGAAGAGGTGTGGTCTGGCGCAAAGCGTGCCAGATGCTATTATAAGGACGCAAAAATTAAATCCGCCAGTGACCAACAAAACCCTGGTCTGTCGTCAGTTGGGCATTGCTGAAAAGCTATTTTATGGGCGCACAACGCTTTGGGAGATCGAAAGGGATCCCCCTCTTGATGAGTCGCTGTTAGGGGACGATAGCTATCCACTAAAGGCATGGTTATTAACACATACATCATGCCAACAACAGGGCTTAAAACATCAAGCTCCAAAACGATGTCCAATTGCATACGACTACGAATCTGATTATTTACTAAGTGCAACGACATAAACACTGATACATATTTTGCAATAATGCACATTCATTGAGCAATCAGTTTTTAATAAACATACACACATTGTTCATAACCAAAGGAAACACACATTGTTCATAACCAAAGGGAAACAGTAAGTGTAAAAAAAACAGACTTAAATATCCATCCCGGAAGATTAACTGCTCATGCACGAGCAGATCGGTCTTCAAAGTGAAACGCTGATGGGAAACACGCCATCGTAATAGCAACAAGCCATGGACTAAGCGCGGCTGCCTGCCCGAACACACCTATGATTAATTAGGTAACTTAGGACCAACCCTTTTGAACCATGCGGCATGCGCAATGTTCACTTTTCTCGTCGTCAAAATAGCATATTGTCTCAGCAACGCCCCCAAAGCAACTTGCGCGACAGACTTAAGACAATGCGCATATGATCGTGAAAATAGAGCCCTGTATGTGACAAGACACCTGGTTCCTCTAGATGCCACAAGATGGCAGCAAACGCTCCTGACACTTTGTATAAATACTGTAGTAAATAAAAAAGCTGTTGAAATTATCCATGTCTTCCCTCTTGCTGTTTCAAAATACTACCTGGCTTTTTATCAGAGATTGTTCATAAAATACGCTTATGTCAACTCAAACTCAGTTTGTGCATGATTATTTCATTCTAACTATAATTTTAACCTCTCTTAAATGCTTAAAAACTATGGTTATTTAAGGTAAATGGTATATGCCCAAATATAGAGTACTTAAGATTAAATAAAAATAAAAAAAACGCAATACATACCGAAACGCAGACCTCAAACCGCAATATGTACCGAACCGCGACTTTTGTGAACCATGCCACCCCTAATACACACCCACACACACACAATCACCTGATAGTTCCCTTGGGTCCTCAAGGTGTGCGGTCTTGGTAGCTGCACTTTGGGCTTTGTGCTGACAGCCGGTCTGCTCTCACAGACTTAACTACATCACCTTACAACTGCTGTCTTTGTTGGCTCTACTTCACTAGCTGACAGTCTCATTAGGTGCATTAGGTTTTATTTGTTTCCCAATGTAAACAAATGGATTTCATATATGTCTATACTAGGGCTTAAACATAGAACTTCGTTATTCGAATATAATTCAAATATTTAAAAATTATTAGATATTCGAACGGCAGCCCTTAATATTCGAACCTGTTATGTGTATTATTTTTGTGAATGCGTTTGCCTGTAAACGTTGTTTTGAATTCCGAATTTCCGATTCCAAGTTGTTTTCTCGCCTGGTGAAGTTGTGAATCGCGAGCTTATTATGCTATTATTAGTCATCTGGCCTCCTGTAGTGTCCTGGTTCACTTTTGGTTTGCATACCACAAGCACGTCTGCAGTCATGGAGAGGAGTTCGAAATCTACAGTCGTGACACCATGTTGTTCTTCCAAAAACATAATTGGCTGCCTATAGACTAGATGAAGGAAAGGTTCCTGTATTTACAATCGAGCGTTAACTGTGTCTTATACCACGGCTTCGTTCAATTTCACATTGTGATGCGTCCTTTAGAACGGTTATCAACTTTCTATATACGCACAGCTATGAAGTAGTCCCTGCTTTCCGACCTTATTATGTTTATGCATCAATGCGCCATGTTTGTGGTGAACTGTAAATAAACAAGTAAAGACGTGACAGCTTTAGCAAATGATGAGCAAATGGAAGAACACAGAGTTGGAACATGTTATATGCCTCTGAGATCGTCTTTTAGTGCTGTCACGCTGCATGCTGGACTCTCTACTAACGTGATTTTACTAAGCAAGGCTTAACAGAACTTTGGAATAGCTAGCTTGACAACCAAAGTCATGGAACTAACGACTGGGTCTTGGCCATAGCAACCTCCAGTTTGGAATTAGCAACGGCAGTGTGTCCAGTAAGTTATGAAAAGACACATCTTGTGGCGGATGGAAGTAGTTAAGTTCCGCTTCCGCTCTGCTTCACGTCATGACTGCATTACCACCTCGAACGTGCATTAACTTTCTCATATCCGAACACCGTGTCGTCCATTATCCCTTTCATAACAGCATCTTCTGTTATATTCCGCTCATTACATCTTCACTTCGACAGTGAACATCTTGTTTGCTCAGTAATAACAGTTTTAACACACACATAAATACTTAGCCTTTTGTGCATGTAGACTTGACATTGACTGATACACTGCCCTCTGGTGGACAACTTTTTGATACCAATACAGGTCTTACTGAAGCCATTTAATGGTCAAAACATAATGAATACATGTTTGAATATATTCGAATATTCGAAATTCATAAACAAACGAACTTCGAATATCATATTTGGGCAAAAGTCAAAGCCCTAGTCTATACACTCACTGTCTATTTCAATGGGTACACCTTGCTGGACCCTCTTTTGCCTTCAGAACTTCTTCAAGCTTCTATGTGTTGTGCATTCAGAGATGGCGTTCTGCATTCCTTGGTTGTAATGAGTGGTTATTTGAGTTACTGTTGCCTTTCTATCATCCAGTCTGCCTGTTCTCCTCTGACCTCTCACATCAACAAGGCATTTTCGTCCACAAAACTTGACTCACTGGATATTTTCTCTTCTTCAGACCATTCTCTGTAAACCCTAGAGATGCTTGTTTGTGAAAATCCCAGTAGATTAGCAGTTTCTGAAACATCCACACCAGCCTGTCTGGCACCAACAACCATACCACGTTCAAAGTCACTTAAATCCCATTCTGACCATAATTTTTTACTTCAACAAGTTTCCTAAATGTGTAGAATTGCAGCCATGTGATTGGCTGATTAGCTGTTTGTGTTAACAAGCAATTGAACAGGTGTACCTAATGAAGTGGGCGGTGAGTGTACAGTATGCTATGTTATCTCAACTGCCTGGGGACAGCAGATGGAAATGAGCAATTGGCTAAATCTGGTTCAGAGCATCTTTTCCCTTTTGTGTGATTAATGTGTTTTGTACATGGTCCCTGGATGAAATAAACTAAACTAAACATCTCCTCATGTTTCCACAACCATTCAAGTGACATCATCCGCCTACTTAGGCTGTAGTGTAACGATGGCGTAATACTTCTTTAGTGTAATAGATTCCTAGCCTGGTAAACCCACCCCTCGTACTTCATTTCATTTTGTGCAGAGAGTCTGGACCGGAATCTCTTGAGGGTCATTTAGTCGGCCCCAGCAAGTCCGATCCAATCAGCGAACAGAGGGTGTCTTCGTTAGCGGTGACGTTGACCTTGTGTGCTTCATTTGAATTGTAGTGCGTAGGTAGGCTAATTGCATACGTGATGACCAGGAGTTAGCGATAGGGTAAAGGCAGAGGCTTGTTTTATACTTCAGCAGAGTCCACACCTCCAGGAAGAAATCGCTTCTGATGGTATCTGGTCCAAACCCTCTGTACAAAATGAAATGAAGTATGTGATGGATACTAATAATAGATTCCACCCCTCCCCCTCCAGTGTCTCCAGACGCAGTTGAGTTTATAGATTTCCTGATTTAAATAAATAGTTAACCTGTCCCGCTCCCCCTCCCATACTGTGTCTACAGAACCAGTTGAGTTTCAATCACACACACACGCATACACACACGTCCTCGGCCCGTGTTTCCAGAAGCAGTTGAGTTTCGGTTTCATGATGTAACCTGTCCTGCTCCAGGTTAGAGGTAAATAGATGTAACCAGTCCAGTGACATCATTGACCTAATGAGGCTGTAGTGTAAACCACACACACACGTTGGTTTGTGAATAGCACAGAATACAATCCTAAAAGTTCTAAAAAAAAATCCTAAAAGACGTCATTTTTGACGTCACTTTCTCTCATGCACGGTGCAACACGGCGAGTATAAACCTAGCTTAAGGCTGTAGTGTAATGAAGGTATTTAACTGATTGGTCCCCCCCCGTCCCCCTCCAGTGTCTGCAGAACCAGTCCAGTGACATCCGGCTGGTGTCGGAGCGCGTGCTGTGGTGGGTGTGTAAGGAGGCGGAGACTCCAGCCCTGGGGGCGGGGCAGCTGAAGCCGCTGCTGAAGGCGCTATTGGACAACACCAAGGACAAGAACACGACCGTGCGCACGCAGAGCGAACACACACTCGTCAGCATGCTGCGGCTAAGGCAGGGAGATGATGTCATGCAGGTAAGACACACACACAGGGCAAACACACACTCATACATACATACATACATACATACATACAAACACGTGTGAAATTCATATTAGTGACAGACATACTTTAAAGGTGTACTTCCACGAGAAACCGTTTAGTACTTGCTCTTTTGAAATATGATAGGTCACCCCGAGTTGCATATGCATGCTGCATATCAAAATGTTTTTCTATCCCCGTTTTCTATATCAGTCAAAAGAAGACAATAGGCGGAAAAACGACCCAATGCTAAAAGTGCCTCCGGCGTGACGTAGACGCGGAGATACATATAAGAGAAACTGACCGAATGGGCTTTAATTAAATAATGTTAGCCTGTTTGACTGACTGGCATAAGATTAGCAGGCTAGTTGAATGACTGAACTGCATTTAGCCGGGCACTTGCAGTGTTTTGTCATGCAAATATTACCATTCTGAAACGTTCATTGACAAACGGTCAGGAAGCGACTGTGCTTGTGCCATCTCTCCTTCCTCTTCGGATTCAGGATCAAACACATACGGCTGTATCTCCGTAGACATTCTGTGTGCAGTTTTAGCGCTGTCAATTTGACTTGGCCCTTTACCACTCTGCTATCAAGTTGACTGTGGGGCAAAGGAAGCTGCAGGGAGCGTGCCTCTGGTGAAATCGTGTCGTTCTCCCCGCCCCACCCCCTCTACCAAACTAAAACAGCCTGAAACAGAAGCACTAGAACATTTTTTTTATTAACACCAGGGCACAGGGCAATTATTAATACTAGAGAACACCGCAAAATTAATGAAAACACGATGGAAGTACACCTTTAATGTGTTTAGTCACAGTTTCACAGTATTAAAAAAAAACAATGTTTAGTTGTAAAATATTAAAGCAGTCGTTTTGTGTGTGTGCGTGCGTGCATGGGTGTCTGTGTCTGTGTGTGTGTGTGTTTGTGTGTGTGTTTGTGGTGCACCTCCAGAGTATGAGTGCCATCCTGGACTCCGCCAGTAATGACCTGCTGTCCGAGTGCCATCGCCGCTCCCTCAAGAAGATCTCCGGGCAGCCCGAGTCCCACGAGGAGATCGATGACACCATCCTCACGTGATCGGCCAATCGCATCGCTCCTTGGACCCTCCTGCCTCAATAGGATCACCCCCAAGGAGCCATTGACCCCACCCTCTTCAGTTCTTAAGAACCCTGGCCTTCTCATCCCCCTCTACTGCACCCACCACCACGTTTGTCACTCTGTGCGTGGTAGAGGTTAACCTTAGGGTTCAGAGAGGACATACTGTAAACACACCACCCACGCTCACATACACACACTCACCTTTTCACACTCTTCTCTCTCCCTCTTCCAGCCTTTGACCAACAAAGTGTGTGTGTCACCAGAGAACTGACACAGAATCGAACCGAATGTGAATCTGCTTTACCCCCCCCCCCCCCCACCCACACCGCTTAACTGTTACCTTCTCTGTTAGTGTTCATGCCAGAATTAATTTCCTTGAATGCTTCTAAGTTGTTGTACAGCTGTGGAGGTGCGTAATCAATGCAAAAAAAAAAAAAACAATTAAATAAAGGGTGATTTGTGCCAAGACGGATGAAATCTTATACTTTTTAAAATCCATTATTAAGTGTTCACGTCCTCCTGAATGGGACATAGATTGGATGAATTCTGGTTGAAATGCACCTCTATTGCTTTATTTTTTTCCCTATTTCTGTTTTTCTTTTCGAGTGTGTGGGTTTGTTATTTTGGAGGGGGGTGGGGTAAGGGATGACTTGGCATTGTCACTGGTGCAGAGATGTTGGCCTGATGATTCCCTTCAGTGTGGAGGAGAGATGAGAAAACCCTAATAAAAACACTTGCCTTAACTTCCTGTGGATTGCAGAGCCTCATATGTGCACTGGTTGATGGATTGATTATCACAATGAACAGATACTGGACAACATGGTAAGAACTGGCTGAAGGACCTACAGTCCTGGATAAAAACAGTTCACAGTAACACTTTTTTTTGCGAACTGTGTAGGTTTTAGTTCTTGCGGATGTGATATTTGTTATTTTTCAGTGATCAGATGGATCAGCTATAATTTTTGTAGCAGATGGCTTCACTAGCATAAAAATAGTTTTATCACAAAAACCTAATTTTCACTGTACTTCCTTTCCAGGTACAAATGAACATTTCAATTACACTGGCATTGTCATAGGGAAAATGGTAAATAAGCGGGCAAAAAAGGTGCAAGTACATACTTGTGCAACTATATGCATGTATAGACAAAATTAGACCAACCTGAATGTACGTCAACTTTCAGGTTGCACTGCCACCTGACACCATGCATTCCAACATGGGTTGTTGAAAGCAGTATTTGAGCATAGGATCAAGTGCAAACGGTCATAATTTTTACAGTTTCAAAAACTTCCACATGCTTAAACTCTGGTTTATTTTACTGGATCCGCAACACTGACGTTTCTCAATAGGCTTTGGCCACCTTGTTTGCATTGGCTTTATGCTCTGGAAACGGTGACCGCTCACAGCTTCTGTCACCTTGCAATGCCAGCGCGTGACTTGAAGTGTCCTGGACCTTGAGCTGTCATTTCCTGATCAGCAGGGTGTGATTCCGGTACAGTTACCTTCTTCTCGATGCTTGCTTACTGTTTGTCAGTGGCGGGACTGACACAAATTCAAACGCGTGTCAAGGCATGCGTCTGCGCAGTGGGGCTGGGCACAGTTCGTACTCGAGACGGAAGCGGAGTTTCCGGCTCTTTGCTACCTTCTGAGGCGACTGCTGACACCGCCAAACCCCA
Source organism: Coilia nasus (assembly GCA_027475355.1). Taxonomy (NCBI): domain Eukaryota; kingdom Metazoa; phylum Chordata; class Actinopteri; order Clupeiformes; family Engraulidae; genus Coilia; species Coilia nasus. The sequence continues at coordinate 32,804,198 of CM050217.1, forward strand.
AGAAAAGCGCATTTACCTTGGTACAGCGTGTATTTGATAGCTGGCTGTAAGTATCCTTGCATCTGGAGTCGCTCAATGTTCAGTCCGGACCCAGGGTTCGGTTCGGAAAGAGCAAAGTAGAGGCGCCGGGGCGACCCACCAACTACCGGCATGGCCCGCGACTACGATTACCTCTTTAAGCTGCTCATCATCGGGGACAGCGGTAAGCATATGCCGGGGATGTGTGACGGGAAATGGGCCCGTCTCGTTTTTCTGTTTTTTGGTTGACAAAGGCATCAGACAACTATTTAGTGAGTTTTAGTGTGTATACATGACCCGTGACGGCCTTTGTAGTTACCCATTGTTGCTAACCAAGTCGCTGAGTGTATGCCCTAATGTGGTAGAGATCTCAAATGGCCCGATCCAGATTTCGTGCACATTATGAACTCTTTGCCTGTCTTCGGTTACACGTGGAATGAGACTGTGGCAGGGATTGCTTCTTTTAATGATGGTCCTTTTCTGTGTGGGTTATATGAAGGTTACGGCAACAGATCTGTAAAGCTATGAACGGACATGTCAAGTAACCAGGCCGGATATTAGCTTTGCATAAGTGTGCATCCTAGAATGTGTAAAGTAGTACATAAGTGTATACGTTTTCCCTTCACTGATACTCCGTTTCATCACAGAATTTCAGCAAAAATGTATCGCGTTGTTAACTACAAGATAAAAATGACTGTTTTTGGATGTGTAATCTAAACACTTATCCTGACGCGCTTTCGCATGGACTGTGAACTTTCTAGTGGCCAGTGTCATCTATTGTTGTATATATATCTACCCTCTATCACTATGCTGTTAAATATCAAGATTGTGTTTACTTTGGGGTATCACGTTTTCTAGATGTGTTAACCGATACATCAATGGTCTCCCCATGTCACGCGTGTCTTTGTTGTTGTTTTGGGTGTCTTTCTAGTAGTGAGACATTTGATTGTGAAATTATTTGGACGCAATTAATATTTGTAATACAGGCGCCTTCCAAAAGCTCTTTAATTCCTTTGTGTGTTTTTTAATGTTGCCACATGGGGTATTGACAGTGGTGGTTTGCACGCACTATGTGAAACAAGGACTGGCAGTTTCAGATTGATTTAAACTGCAGTGCTTTCCGAGAACAAGCTTATAACAATGACCATTTTAAGCATGCTTTCTTCAGAAGAGTCATAGATTCAGTGGGTCATATCAGATGCAAGACTAAACGGAAGACAGTAAATGTGTCACAAGTAGAAAGGCTGTGAAAGCCACACTTTTGGGCTGGTGAGCCTATACATGGCCCCTAAGTGGGAACATGTTGCTGCTTTGCTCCAGGACATGGAAGATGGTCACTCAGCAAGGGGTTCTGGCAGCTACCAAAGCAGGCACTGCAAACTGCAGTGGGCTTTGATCAAAGGCTGGGGTGTAACTTGGCCAGCAACTAGTAAAAAGCCTCTCTTCCCATGTCCCCCTCTCCCCACCTACCCCTCTTCTCACCTACCCCTCTTCTCACCTACTCCTCTTCTCACCTACTCTTCTCCCCATCTACCCCTCTCTTCCCACATACCCCTCTCTTTATCTACCCCTCTCCCCATCACCTTTACAGAAACTGCTGACCATGGAACCAGCAAAGAGCTAGCATTTTTTAATACATAATTTTTCTATTTGGCCCAAAAGTTATCATTGTGTTTGTCACGTTTGGCAAGAGTGGCTGAATTTTCAGTTTATTCCTGATTGATGGTGTAGGCTCCCTGTGTGATGTAGTAACACTGCCACAGTACTCTGTACTCTGACTGTGCAGTACATCGAATAGAGTACTTCAGCACATTACCTCACTACACCAGTGCTCTGTTTTGTATCCAGCAGTCTCATGTTCTGTTTAATGTATTATCTCAGGGTGTTTAGCCTACTTAAGTGTGCTATCTGTATGTTCTTAATGTCTTTCACTTGAACCACCCCACTGTCTGTTTAGTGCTCCTGTAACCAAGGCACTCTAACCTCAGTCCATCGGTCATAACCCTCTATTGTTTCATGGTCATAAACACTATCTTACAACAATGGTGGTGATGAGCAACAGTGCAGAGCAGTTGTGGGTTGATGGCTTTGCCCACTGATGGCATTGGCAGCAATGTTACCATTAGTTGCATTACCATTGCCCAATTTTTTGTCGTGTACTGTACTTATTTATATTGCCCTTATTAGCATTGACCCCCCAATTTGCATTTCCCAGCAGCATTGCCTTTGTTAGCATTTCCCAGTAATATTGCCCCTAATAAAATTGCTCATTAGCATTCCCTGTTAGCATTGCCCCTGCTAGTTCTGCTCCTGTTAGCAGTGCCTGTCAGTAGGCCTGTTGCCCCAGTTAGCATTGCTCCTGTTAGTGATGCTACGGTTTGCCCTTTCCTATCCAATAAACCCCTGTCAGGTGTTTCATTCTGCATTTAACCCATCAGCAGGTTAGTGCTGGGGAGCAATGTGCGGGGACGGTACCATGCTCAGGGTACCTCAGTCACAGGGAGAGGATGGAGGAGAGCACTGGTCAGTCACTCCCCCCACCCACTTATTGGTGTGGGGAATTGAACCTGTGACACTTAGTCCAACTCCTTAACCGCTAACCCATGACTGCCCCTGTGCAGGTAAAAGGCCGTAGATTGACAATTAGACAGGGTAAGGAGAAGCTGCGAACAGTGCCCTTGATTGTTTTGTGAAGCGAGGAAAAATATTTATAAGTCTGCAGTGTTTCACAACACACAGGGGTTTTATTCCTCAGCATGAACCAGTGGACAGCAGTGGTCCTCAGGTGTGTGCATTTACCCCTTGGGAATGTTAAGTTAGCCCTTGGGAATGTTGAGTAACACTTTGCGTATGTTGAATTACCCCTTGGGAATGTTGAGTTACCCCTTGTGTGTGTTCAATGGTCCAGGTGTTTCAATCAACGGTACCAGTCCTGTCTGCAGACTCCTCACAACTCGATTGATTGGTTGCATCATTCATTCATTCATTCATTCATTCATTTACTCACTCACTCACAATTATGCACATTACTTTTGTAAAAAAAAAAAAAAAAAAAAAAACTATAACCTCCAACAGTAGTAGCTGTAAAGCTACTCAGTTGAAAAGCTCATCAGTTTTTCCATGAACTTAAGTGTGTGTAATAAACAGACAGGTGAAAACATTACTCATGTATGTGGTCAGTACACTGACCTGCCACTATATAGTCTTAAAGTTATCTGTTGGTGCAGTTCTCAGTTTTATTCTCATCACATAAAACCAGAGTGTGAGTGTGAGTGTGAGTGTGAGTGTGAGTGAGTGTGAGTGTGTGTGCACATGTGTGTTGATGTGTGCAGTGCTTGAGTTCAGTGGGAGGCTTAGGGGGAGGGAGTAACTCAGCCAGTGTTTGTGTGACAGTCATTATTTGTTGTGGCAATTAGGAGAGCTGCAGTTTAAGACCTTCTGTAATTAGGGCACCGCTTGGGAAGAGGAAATCAGAGCTGCGATGGTGATTAGGAGCAGAGTGCATCTTTTCACTGTGAGGCCCAAACAAGAGGGAGTGTGTTTCAGCCCCCCCAATTCACATTCGCTGCCGCAGAACTTCTATTATAACATGCGTCTGTGCAGAATGGACCAGCCTGTGGACCGCCACTCTGGGGTGGGATGGGCGTCCATGCAGAATGGCCCAGCCAGGGGACTGCCGCTGAAAGGGGGTGCGGGGTAGGATGGAGTGGGTGGGGGGTAGTGGCTCAGTCCTGTCCTGAAGCCCCCCCATAGTCAGGCGGTGAGCACTAGGGGGGCCCAAGGCTGAGCCGTCCAAAAACACACAACCTCAGGGGCCGGTGTGGTGTGTGTGATGTTTCGTGCCAGAGAAATCCCCTTAGTGGAGTGCGGGGCTTCCAGGCAGGCAGGTGGGTCAGACTGGGCATCAGCTGGCGTGCGTATGAGGCCCTCGTGCCCAGGATGGCACACACACACGCTCAGAGCAGACCAAGCCAACAATACAGAGGGGCCACTTCCTGCACCCCTCTTTCCAAAACACACAGACGCACATGCACACACATGCAAGCAAACACACTCTGCCCACAAACACACACACGCAAGCAAGCACGTGTAACTGATGTCATCCTGCTCTGTCCAGCATGCGACCTCACAGCAAGTCGTAGCGGGAGTCGAGCCTGTTATGAAGTCAACTGAAAGCTCAGGCTGACTAGCATGTCTCCTAAGGTTTTGGGAGTTTTACAAACTTCCATCCCCCAGGGGCTTGGGCCCAGAAAAAAATCAGATGGGTCTAGCCAAAAACTCATAGGTTATTTTTATTACTAAAAACAGTCAGTCAAATTTATAGAGCCTTTTGATTGGGTTGGCCTGATTGACAAGTGGGTGGGCACAGGCCTCCTCAGCCCACTCGTGGCTACGCCTATGTCGTCCCCCTCATTGAAAAGAGCACTAAGGCCACATTGTTGTGGTCCCTAGCTTCATCTCTGTGTGGCTAATACTGTAATACTGTTCTTCATGCAGACATGTCCAATGCATTCGCCTCTCCATTCATTTGACAGTGGCTAAGATAACACTGCTTATACACATTTAATTCATTAGCTCTTCATTCATTTGACAGTGGCTGTACTCCTCATGTAAAGACATTTAATTCATTATCCTCCCTTTTCATTCGACTGTGACTATACTTAGTGTCCATACAGACATGTTCAATTAGCATTAGCCTCCAAATCATTTGACAGTGGCTGTGCTAACACTACTCCTCATACAAATACCTTCAATTCACTGGCCTCTGCATTCATTTGACACTGGCTATGCTAACACTACACATACAAACACATTTCATTCATTAGCGTCTACATTCATATGGCACTGGCTATGCTTCCACTACTGCTAATACTAACTCAATGCTCTAGTCTTACAGTGGCTATGCTAAGGCAGTCCATAAACAGACATGCTCCTGTAATTTAGCCTCAGTGTATTCAGACAGCAGTGGCTATGCTCTATTTTGCATACTTACATTCAATGCATTAGGCTCGTCATTTATATGACAGTGGCTATGCTAAGGTCAATCCTCACACTGACATGTTTTAGTAATTTAGCCTCTACGTATTCACATGGCAGTGGCTATGCTAACAATACTCCTTATGCAAACATATCCAATGCACCCTATTACATTTACATAGTGGAAGATGTATCAGGATTGGAAATAGCCTTCCCTGGTTGTCTGACATGTCTTGAGTGTCATCCCAGTGTTGTCTTACAGTGTAATCAAAGTACTGTGTGTAATTACATAGTATTACTACAGTGTTTACTAATGTATCAGAGAGAGAGAGAGAGAGAGAGGGAGAGAGATGGATGGAGAAGGAGAGGCTGGTCAGGTAGTATAGTCAGGTACCACATACTAAATGTCTTCTCTTCTGTTCCCTGCAGGAGTGGGCAAGAGCAGCCTTTTATTACGATTTGCAGACAACACATTTTCAGGTAAGTTTTTTCTCTGTCTTTCTCTCTCTTCATAAACACACACATACTTTCTTTCTCTCTGTCTCTCTGCTTCTCTGTCTCTGACTCAGTCTTATTCATTCTTACTGTAGCTGTCTGGTCCTAAAGTTGATGTGTTTTCTGAAAGGATTATTGTTCATCACCTCATTGTGTGTGTGTGTGTGTTTGTGTGTGTGAGAGCAGGTAGCTACATCACAACCATCGGCGTGGACTTTAAGATCCGGACGGTGGAGATCAACGGCGAGAAGGTGAAGCTGCAGATCTGGGACACGGCGGGACAGGAACGCTTCCGCACCATTACCTCCACGTGAGTCCACACAAACACACACTCACTTACACACACACAGGGATACGGCAGGACATGCAGCATGACCTCCATGTGAGTCCACCAGGGGGCGATACACACACACACAGAGACACACACACACACACACACACACACACACACACACACACACACACAGCGCAAACTTCAGGTGTACTGATGTAGTGATGGGAATGAAAGATGCATTTAGTGGCTGCATCTCTAAATGGACTGATATGTTATTGTATGTCATATGGTCACATCCATGAAACACTAGGAAGAGCTCAACACGGCCACTCACACACCAGCACTACGAAGTGTGTGCATACTTATTTACACAGGTTGTGTGCATTTTTACATCCACAGTAAGTGATGGTGATGCCCTTTCTATTCACAGGTGTGTGTGTGTGCTGTGTATAAGACCAGCAGTGCTATGATTATTTACACATGGCTGCCAAGGAAAAGGTTAACACCCAGGTGTGGTGTGAAAGGCTCAGGCTTTTGAGGTAGCCAGGCATACAGACATTGCTGCTGATTTATTGTTGCTTAATTATCCTGTGTCTGAAGCCAAGAGATTATCCATCCATACGCTGTGTGTTAGTCATCATGTAATGGACTTACATACACACCACACACACACATGCACACACAGATGTGCACACATACACGTGTGTGCTGGCTAACTGTTATCTGATAAGCAACTTGGTGCACAGAATAACATGATGTAAAATTCTATATCTGCTAGTAGTCTCAGTGTGTTGTTATGCATGCATTTGCCTTGGCCAGTGTACAAATAGACCCAGCTTCACTGCCTGCCGCTGGCTACCTGTAGCTTCAAACCCACGCAAGCAAAGGTGTCTTCTGAGGTATCCATGTTGATGCCACTGGCTGTGTTTTGACAGGGAGAGGGTAGCAGTGTATTTTTACACCCTTGGTCTGTAGGGAATCAGACAGTGTGTGTAGTTGTGTGTGTGTGTGGTTGTGTGTGTGGTTGTGTGTGCCCCAGTTCCATCACCCCGGATCATTTACCCTGCAATGAGGAATGACACTTTGCTTAAAATGTTGGCAGGAAAATCATTCCATGGAGCTATCAGTGGGTGCTCCTCTCTATTTTCACCTTGGCCAAATATATCCACCACTGAGTTAAAGTCAGGGTTTTCTTTCCCTTTCTGTTATTCTCCCTCTCCTCTCTGTCCTCTGTCTCTCTCTCTCTCTCTCTCTCTCTCTCTCTCTCTCTCTCTCTCTCTCTCTCTCTCTCTCTCTCTCTCTCTCTCTCTCTCTCTCTCTCTCTCTCTCTCTCTCTCTCTCTCTCTCTCTCTCTCTCTCTTCCTTTCTCTTGTCGTCTTTATCTCTGCACTTTATCATCCATCTTTCCCCCAGTCACTCCTCTCTTAGTTAGGACACATCATTACAGCACACACGCTGTGATTCCTGTATCGATCAGACGTCAATTTGTCTTCTACGTGCTACAGGAAACAAGTTTTTTGTTTTTTTTTTACTGTTGCTTCATTCGTCTCTGACTTTGTTTGTGTGTCTGGTAAACACAAATCTTAATTTCCTTTCGTCCTAAAGAGATTCCATTATGGCCAGGGATGCTGTTGAGTTTGAATGAGTGTGTCCCCCAGTGTTGGTTGTGTGTATTGCATGCTGTGACGGACTGTGGCTCTGACAGTGTGGATGCCATTCTCCCTGGTCCGCAGGTACTACAGAGGCACACATGGGGTCATAGTAGTGTACGACGTCACCAGCGCAGAGTCCTTCGTCAATGTCAAGCGCTGGTTACACGAAATCAACCAGAACTGCGACGATGTTTGTCGAATATTAGGTGGGTGTGTCTCATATTGTGGGTTTTGTGTGTGTGTGTGTGTGCGTGCATGTGCATGTTTTTGTGTCTGTGTGTGTGTGTCTGTCTGTCTGTCTGTCTGTGTGGCATTGATTTTTTGAAGAGTGCAGCAGTATCACTGTAAAGGTTTCTGCTGTCTGATGTTCCATCTCCAGTGGGGAACAAGAATGACGATCCCAACTCAAAGGTGGTGGAGACGAACGACGCTCAGAAGTTTGCAGAGCAGATGGCTATCCGGCTCTTCGAGACCAGTGCAAAGGAGAACATCAACGTAGAGGAGGTGAGGGTGGGGGCAGGGCCACGCTAGTGCCAGAGGTATTTTGGGAGATGTATACTATTTTTTTTTATGCAATTTTTGTTTTTTGTTTGTTGTTGTTTTTTGTTTGTTTGTTTTTTTTTTTGTTGAGATTTTGCATATAATTGCCATTGCAATTTAAACCACTTGTCGCGATGCTCAATGCAAGATGCAAGCTAACATAACAGAACATCATCTATCACCATACAAATTTACAGGAACTCTTGCATAGATCCCACCCACTGTTAGTGAACTGATTTTCAATTTTTTTTTTTTAATTGCAACACAGAAACAATCAAAACTTTTTTAATTGCAGTGCAACAAATGTTATGCTTGAGTTAAAAGAAGAGAAACATAACCTTGCAGATGTACAACCTTTAAAAGGAAAGTGAAAAGCATTTCGTAGTTGAACGTCAGTTATATACAGATGTGTGAGACTTTTATCGGTAATAAAAAAAATGGCACAATTGCTTCTTCCTTTCCACAAGACCGCCATTAGAGCAACTCCGTGGACTCCAGTGAGGGGCTAATCATCGAAATGTCCTTTTTCATAAACATTAATGCTGTCCATTCAGTGCACAGTGTTGTGCTATTTTTCTATCTTTGTTCACACAAGTGGTTTAAATATAGCTGCACCTGGAGTATTTTAGGTCAAGGTGTGCAGTCTCCTCTATTTGTGTCATTACATGGATGATGTCAGTAATATTTCGTAAGATCTGTCCCATCTGTCTACAGCATTTTTGCTTGTTTGGGCGATATTCTCTTCCAACTCTCCTTCTTTCTCTTTTTTTCCCTTTTCTTTTTCTCTGTGGCCATATCTCTTGGAGGTTGTACTGCCAGGCAACATTTTGCTGGATTAGGATTGATTGATGCAACTTTGTGTTGCTGGTGTGATGCATTGATCCAAAAAAGGTCTCCGATAACGCTTTCTCCATTCCCCCATCACTGTCTGTCTCTCTTTCTCTCTCCTCTCTCCATCTCGCGCGCTTGCTCTCTTTCGCTCTCCCTCTTTCTCCTTCTCTCACACACATGCACTGACACACTCTCTCTGTCTCTGTCTCTCTCTCTCTCTGTCTGTTTTTCTATTTCTCTTTCTCTCTTTCTTTTTGTCCCAGATGTTTAACTGCATCACGGAGCTGGTGCTGCGCGTGAAGAAGGAGTCTGTGGCCAAACAGCAGCAGCAGAACGACGTCGTCAAGCTGACCAAGAACAGCAAGCGCAAGAAGAAATGCTGCTAATGCCTTACACTCTCTCTCTCTTTCTCTCTCTCTCTCACACACACACACACACACACACACACACACACACACACACACACACACACACACACACATCTCACACACACACACATCTCACACATGCATATGGACACACAACACAAGTACCATCAGCAGAGATCATCTGGAGGAGCGAGAGGCTGGAGGAGAGAGGCGGTGAATAAGATGCTGCTCCAGAATCAGAGACGCACATCAGGCACAGCAGACTCCCCCAGTCGTGGAGTGATGTACAGATTGGACGGCTTGGAGTGGTGTTACCCAGTGTTCTAGAGGGGTGGAAGTCTGTGTTTTTCCGCAGGAGTTTGTGTGACTATTTATTGCTCTCTGCGCCTCCTGTGCTGAGCGAAAAGCAGAGATTTATGCTTCCTGCTTCTCAGCCCACTCCACGTAAGACACGCCCACTTTAGCCACCTCTCAGGTCGATTGTGACGATGATGGTGATGAAGATGATTTAGTGCTTTTTGTTTTTTTTATTTTTGTTCTTTTGGGTTGAACTGTTCATGAGGAACTGAGGAAGGCAGGTAGTTTGTGTCTCCCCTCTCCTCTTCTCCCCTCCCCTCCTCTTCTCCCCTCCCCTCTCCTTTCCTGTCCTCTCCTCTCCTCTTCCCCCTCTCCCCTCTCCTTTCTTCTTCTCTCCTCTCCTGCCCTCTCCTCTCTCCTCTCTTCCTCCTGACAACATCAGCATCTCCTGGATCTGCTTGAGTCTCCTGAGATGGAGACCAACCAACCCATGACCACCCACTCAGAGTTTGTTTTTAGAAATTTTAATGGCAATGCCACTGACTGAATGGCTGAACAGTCACACACATTAGTTGGTGGGTATCCGATAGACAGAACTGCATTCATTTGTTTGGATTTATTTTTGATTGTTTTGTTGCCAAGTGTATGTGACCCTGCCACCCGCCACCCCCCACGGACACAAGAGCAGCCTGCTAGAGTCTGGTCCTCATCGTTACCATGGTGATAACCCCTGCCTCTGGTCTGTCGCTGGTTACCTGTTCACTGCAGTCTTGTTGCACCACACACACACACACTTCCTTCTTCTTTTTTTCTGTCCGAAAAAAACAATACTGCCATCTGCTTGCAGAGGAACATTAGACAGACTGATGCCCTCTGCACTGTTGACTGTTGCCATGGAAACGCCACTGCTCCCAGACTGCTACCATGGAGACACACCATGGGGCAGGGTTTCTGTGCCGGCCCTGCACCTGCGCTGGCTTGGGGTTCTGCACCAGGACTGCTGATCCGGACCGATGTGGCCTTTTGGCCAATAGGCACACAGCAGCTGTAGCTTAAGGCTTGATCGGCCTGCAGTCTGCCAATCACCAGCACCCCTGGAGATCCCATATCAGCCTCAGCCCCTCCCCCTGCCACTCCCTATTTCTGTAGAGCCTGTGTGAGGTATGGACTCTGGTCCCTGATGCTCCTATGAAATCAGTTTTGTGTGTGTGTGTGTGTCAATTGCTGGTTGATCTGTAATTTGTGTGTGTGTATTGCTGGCTGTTGTGTACGGGGTGTGTGTGTGTGTGTGTTTGGTGTGTGTATTGCCAATGGTTGCGTAAGGTGTGTGTGTGTGTGTGTGTGTGTGTGTGTGTTTATGTGTTTCATGTTAGTAGAGACGGGAGCACCGAAGACTAAAGAGAACTTAAAGTGCCAGAGAACCCCCACCTCCCACCCAACCCTTTTCTTTCAGGTGTAATGGCACTGCTTGGCTGAACCACTCTCTCTCCCCTCATTCCTCTCTGGCTGATTCTCTCCCATGAATTAATCTGGTGTTGTTCCTTTTTAATGGTGGGAGGGGTCTCATCATCTTACTCCCTCCTGGAAAAGTAAGCTATGACACCACCTGCTTTATGACATCGCCACCGGTCATAGCAAACGTATAGCCAATCAGAGAGGCATTCTCCTCTGGGCCTAGAGTCCATTTCATTTGTACTCCTCATGTGTATGTATATATAAATATATTTGTCTTTATATTTAATATATATATTATATACATATATATGTGCACACATCCATGTGCATGGGCATGTGTGTGTGTTATGGTTGAAATGTGGTTTTCAGCTCTGCTGTCACTGTACACTGGAGAAAAGAGACCTTCCTGGACTTAATAATCAATAATAAATATTTTAAATGGATTAAGATTTGACATATTTGTGCTCCTGTTTTTTGTGTGTGCATGTGCGTGCGCGTGTGTGTGCGCGTGTGTCTGTCTGTGTGTGTGTGTGTGTGTGTGTATATGTCGGTACCATGAGCAGGACTACCAAACCCTGCTGTTACAGTTCTGAAAACCAACAGTTTCATGCATTTGGTAAAGTAGCACAACGCTCTGCATTGTGTATTTGTGCGTGCATGTGTATCAGTGTGAGTGCGTAACACATGCCAAATGACCACCATGTTAATTGTCTCAAGGGTACAAAACATCTCTGTCAAGGTAAATGCCATATGTGTACATGTACATTTTCACAAAGTAATCAACACTGACTAGCATGCTTACTGGTGTGTTTTTGTAAAGATGATGCCTTCACTATAGACCTCCATAGAGCATCATTTTGGCAGCTGGTGGAAGAGACTCTGCATATTCTATGTATAACCATGTGGGGTTAAAATCACTAAGGGGTAATTTTAGTAATGCAACCTGTAGAGGGTTTAAGACATGCCTCAGTAAGTCAGATGTGTAGTTTTGCTTCTAACAGTGAGTAATGGTGCTTTATGTCCTGCAAATATCTGTGTATAATTAAAGACATGGATAGACTTGACCTTATGCCAATGAGATGAGTGGTTTTGCTGATGTGAGCCAATGTGAATTGTGGTTTATGTCCTGCAAATGGCCATATATGATTTTAAAAATACAGACTTGACCATACCTCAATGTGATGTGTAAATTTGCTTCTAACACAGACACTGGCAATCAGAGCACCCCATTGGCTGTTTGCCTTCGTTCTTTATTGGGTCACAGTGACCTTCTTGTTAAGAAGTATTCTGCAGATGCTCGTGTTGCCATGGAAACCAGGCCATACTCTGTAGGCAAGGAAACTCCAATGGCCATCAACTATACTGGTATGTTTCACACAAATTGGCATAACTTTAAAAAATAATAGTTTTTTTTTATGTATATAAAATCATAAGCTTGTTACAGTATTCTTGCTCCATTTGTCTCCACAAATCTCATCATTTGTATAAAAAACATTTTATAAAAAAGCTTATCAATATAGAAAATTATCTCAGGTATTTACAGTCAAGGTAAACCATAAAATGTGTAAATATTTATAGCATATGCCATAAACACAAATATTTTACACATACATACATACATACACACACACAAACACACATAAAAACTGTCCTGTATCCTCTTAATCCTATGCCAGACTTATCTAGGTATGTAGGCCCTTGCATCGCAGTTTCCACTCATCTCAGTTCAGCTCTCTTGCACTCTTCCCTCTTCACCTTTAAGTCCACTTGTGATACTGCCTACTAACTGAACGTCACTGAACTGTGCTGTGTATGGCACGGAATGAGGTGTGTTGGGAGATCTTGTGATGGAAGTTCATGTTTGTGAGTGTGGGATACAGATGTAGGAAGCCTAGCTAGTGTGAGGTCCACGTTCAAAGACCCTCCTCAGCTTGCATCAGTGCATATACTGTACATTCTCACGTCTCTAAGCTCACCTCGACTGGAAAGACCACGTCAGCATTCAAGTTTCTAGAGCTCCTTCTGCATTTACATGGACAACATAAAAAGTGCTTATAGACATGCATATACACACACACACAGACATACACAGACATGCAGCATAAAAGAAATAAACACGTTGCATGATAGAGTGACAGATGATCTTTATGACAGACACGGAATTTGCAATGTTTACAAAATGACATTTTGAAACAATGTCTAATCCTCAACCATGGTCCTGTACGAACATACAGGGCGATGTTAATTGAGAATCTTCAAAAAATGTCAACATGAAAGAAAGCGTCAAAATCATAAAATGCACATAAATACGCCTCTGCATGTGCCACATGCAAGTGAACTAACACAAATAATACTCCAAAAAAAGAAAAACTAACTCAAACAGTGTATGTGATGAACAAGAAGACAGCTGGTGTTCTCTGAAGAGAGAGGTCTGGCTCTGGAGTGCTTCTGTCAGTATCCCTCAACATCTGCTTCTATATGTGATGGGGCTTTAGGTACATGCTTCTTCTTAATTTAACATCTGCTTCAATATGTCATTGAGGTTTAAGTTCTTGGTTCTTGGAAGTACATTTAAGGTACTCAGTAAACCTCCTAATAGTGGGCCCATTTGTCTTAATTCCCCACCAAAACAAAGCTATAGGGCTCTTCTATAAGGAGGTTTACCCCTTGCTGAGTTTTCTTACCCAGGTTTGTCACCTAAAGCATGTACTTAAAACAGGCCCAGAAACCTGTCTCTTCGTCTCATTCAGAAACATCACCACCCTCAGCAGGTTGTGTGAAGTGTACTGTTGTTGATTACTACACAACTCACAGTTAAAATGTAAAATGTAAAAGGCTGTTAACTGTAAAAACAATGTTGTATGTGGTGTGATAAATAATGAGAAAGTATGTGACTGATTTTACGAGATGTTAGCATGATGTAAACTTGTGTGGCTTACCCCCTGTGGCTGTGGGGCCTAACTGGGTGTCTTGTCTGTGCAGATGTCTTTAACATTAGTAACCTGCATGTCTAGTCATGGCCATCACAGACCACCACACAGGGAGCCAGAATCTCTCATCCCCAGATGTGTGAGACAGAGACCTGAACTATGCTTTTACGATACCTTCACACGAGGGGCGGCAACAACTTCAAGTGGACCGTACGCCATTCACTCTTCAAGCATCCCAAGAGGAGTGTGACATCTTGGGTGGGCAGATAAAAGCTATACACGTGTAAAACTTTGCCATGACATGGTGGGCGGCAGCCAATCAGAGGTTACTTTTCCTCGTCTGATGTTTGTGAGCTAAAGCGATCAGACGAAAATCACCGGCCACACCAAATTGTACAGATCTGTTTGCAAATTTTTAACAGTCATTGACAGGGAAGCCAGGCCAGGGTGACATGTGATGCTCTTGCCGCCTCTGATGTAAAGGTATCGTAACAGATTCATTAGCAAACCAACAGAATCATAATTCTACTAGAATAGGAAGAAAAAATAAGATGCCGAAAATTACACATATATTATAAATATATTAACTTCATCCAAACCTGGTAGTTAATATTTTACATGTAAAAAATCATTCTTTGGGTTGTTCCGAAACCAACTGGGCCTGCCTCTGGTATTCCCACTATGAGGAGATATCTGCATAGCTTTGCTCATGTGTGCCTGGTGGCACTGTGCTGTAAGGACTAGCACAGTTTTGCACACACTCACACAAACACGCTGTCAAACACATTCACACGCACTTACAAAGAAACACATACATAGAGGTCACAGGACTGACACAGTCCTTTTCTCAAACACATCTGGAGGTGTGGATGTTCTGAACCAACCCAGGTACTTGGCCAGAACAGGTTGGACCCAGGTCCGATGGCAGCGATGTCCACCTGGGCTGGTTTGGTTTGTCCGGACGCACGGAAAGTGAGGTGTGAGAAACCCTCTCTGACTGCTGGAAGCCCATAACCAGTACTGTCTTCACCTAAACTGCCCACTCTGTTCATAACCAGTACTGTCTTGATCTAAAGTGCCTCCCTCTGTTAACCACAGACTGGAACCAGTATTTTTCCTGATCAAAGATCAGTTCACTGCAGACCAGAAGATTCCCAAGGAACACTTGACTCTGAAATGGACCAGCACCACATCGTCATCGGATCAGCACTAAGAGGACTCTGGAGAAATGGCTCCAGAGAGTAAAAGTCCACAACAGATATCTGTTTACAGCCATTCACTAAACCAGCTGATTGTAATTAGCAGAACTTTTCAGCCAGGTAGATGAGTGAATCACCTGTTACCTGAGTGTGGTCCCCATTTAGGACCAGTAGGACCTTGACCCTCTGAGGCTAGGGTTATCCACCTCTGTGTGCTGATCCAGAGTGTATTACACCCGGCTCGAAAACTGACTCTAGCACAACACAGAGATCACAGCCTTTTTTATCTCCCCAAAATTCAACATGGTTTTGGACTACTACCAAATGAGTGCATGATAGCATCTGCAGAATTATGCTATCCATTTCTGATCCACTGCAGAGTCAAGACACTCTTTGCATCTCCTGCGGCTGCCATCTCAGTTCATTCAGATCTTTCAGAAGTACACCTGAGTACCCTAGTCCTGTTTTTGAGGCGAGTGTGGTGGCAAATAGCCTTGACTGCAGCCCCCAATTAAGCAAAAGCTAGCTCTGTTGTTAGTTGCTAAGATATCAGTGTGTATGCTTATCTGCAGAGGCTATGCTAGTGAAGGCAAGTTCTGCTAGCAGTTGATATTAGCATAAGGTACAGGTAGCAACAGGTAGTCGGGTCTAGAGGGGGAAATTAATAGACCAAGTTTACTGTACCGACCTGGTCTAACCACCAACAACCAATATCCGGATGAAAGCTGTGCTGAAGCCCAGGCAGTATAAGGTGATTCCATGCCCTAGCCAAGCTAACAGCTGCTTGGTCTGAGGTTATATGGCATACCTAGCTGACACTACTATTAGAAAAAGGATTCAGTTTGTAAACTTGCAAGGCCATCATTATAAAAAGGAAATACCTGAATGATATAAGGATTGTGTATATAGTAGTCTGATACTGCAGAAAACATGTGTTACCTCTGCTGTAAATATTGACATGAGTTTTTAATCAGGCAGACTGATGCCCAGGTGCAGTGCAGTGGGCTCCCAGAGAACAGTGTAAGTAGGAGATTAGGCTAGGCTAGGCAATGTGGTGTGGGGGCTCTGCTTCGTGCTTTAATTTAAACGCCTCCACACACCTAAGGCCTCTCAGTCTACATCTGAGGATCCAACCTTCACTGAGTGGCAGCTTTGGCTTTAGTGCTTATACTCCCTCCTGCCCTACCAACCATGAACCCTGACCTCTGACGTCAGTAATCTGTCCCTCTCCCCTCCCCAGCCCAGGTCAGGATCAGA
>CM050217.1:32825490-32835490 GCA_027475355.1 Coilia nasus
GCCTGTTTGCCAAAGAACTAACCCAAGAGAGTAACCTATTTTCTCAAAGATTTTCTCAGACCTGTGTGTGTGTGTGTGTGTGTGTGTGTGTGTGTGTGTGTGTGTGTGTGTGTGTGTGTGTGTGTGTGTGTGTGTTTGTGTGTACTCTGTGTGTGTGTGTACTCTGTGTGTGAACTTCACGTCCTTCCTGGCAGCCTTGTCCCTGAAGTGTCTTTCTGTACTCCAACTCAGCAAACGCTGCATTCCCTTGTCTTTGGATACAATTTATCCTTTAGAGTGAAGGCCAGTGTCTGTGTGTGTGTGTGTGTGTGTGTGTGTGTGTGTGAGAGAGTGTGTGTGTGTATGTGTGTGTGTGTCTGTGGTGTGTGTGTGTGTTTGTTCATTTAGAATGTTTGGACAGTGCTTCTTCTGAATCTCATTGCGCACATCTAAGTGTATGCTTGCACACGTGTGTGTGTGTGTGTGTGTGTGTGTGTGTGTACATTGACTGCATTCCATGTGTATTTGCAGTAATGTGTGTGTGTGCACATACTTGGCAATAGCCTCGTCTCGATCACGTATGGCACTCTGGAGCTGTTCATTGGGTTCGTGCACATCTGCCATTGCCCTGAGCCGTTCCGTTTCCTCACGCCACGAACACACCTCCACTGAGAGGAGTGCCACCTGTAGGACAGGAGGGAAACTTCTGATCAGGTGGTATTATACAGCACAGCAAGTTGTGTTTATAGGGACATGTGTATGTATGTGTGTGTACCTAGTGTTTTCTCTTATTTGCTTTCTTAAAGGTGTGATTGAGCATGTGTGTATGTGCATGTGTCTGTGCATCAGTGTGTGTGTTTATGTGTACCTGGTTGTGTAACTGCAGCATTTCGTCTTGGCCGTTGCGTGTTCTCTCCTGTTCGCTGTCGTAAAGGTCCTTCATGGCCCTCAGCTCCTCACTCAGTTTACGCACCTGATCCTCCAGGGCCTCCTCATCGCTGCGCCGCGAACCCTGGGAAGAGGGACACACACACAAACACACACACACAGACATATGCACACATGCACATATACACACACACACACCAACATGCACATATTTTACCACTTTTAAATTTTCAAATACCGCCATTATACCAGAGTATGTCTATGTGTGTGTAAGTGTGTATGTAAATGCTGTAAACATTTTTATATATATACTGTATATACAGTATGTATATACTTGGTTTTGTGTGAGTAGGCCCACCTATCGTGTGTGTGTGTGTGTGTGTGTGTGTGTGTTTGTGTGAGTGTACCGTGGACTCATTGCCATCTAGTAGGTTCTGTGTGAGTCTGCGTAGCTCCAGTAGACTGGCGTGAAGGCTGCCGGTGGGCACATCCTTGGCAGAGAGCGTCTCAGACGATTCGTCCATAGAGGAGTCCGTGGAGAGGGCGGAGTCAGTGATGTCATTTCCTCTGAGTTGGGAGCAGATGGAGCGAACCTGACAGTATGCCTCCCACAGCTGGAGTCGTAGCTGGAACACACACACACACACCATACACACACACACACACACACACATGCACAGTGGTAGGTCAGTATGCTGAATAAACAAATGTACAAATCCTAAAACACACACTGTAGTGAGACTGCAGATTTGTACATTGATCTAGAATGCAAATCAAATGTGTGTGAGTGTGTGTGTGTGGGAGAGAGAGAGAGAGAGAGAGAGAGAGAGAGAGAGAGAGAGTGTGTGTGTGTATGTGTGTGTTTACCTGCTCCCTTTCCTGCTCCAGCTCCTCTTGTTCCATGCTCTGCTCGATCTCGCTGAGCAGGCTGTGTGTGTGTGTGTGTGGGCTAAAGCTCAAGCTCTTCTCCTCGCTCAGCTCCTCCAGACGGGCACTCAGCTGCCGATGAGACACACGCACCTCCTGCAGCTCCAACTGGCTCTGACGCAGCTGCACACACACACACACACACACACACACACACACACACAAACACACACACACACACACACACACACACACACACACACACACACACACACACACACACACACACACACAAACATCCATGCACAGACACACACACATACACAAAAACACCCACACACACACACAAATACAGACTGACTCATGTAAAAACATCCAATTTCTCTAACAGTCTACAGGTTGTTTTTTTTTGATTGCTTAGGCGCTGTGTTTGCAGCTATTTGCAAAATAATATATAACACAGAGAAGGCGCACACATCCAAAAGTAATCTTATAGGTGCCAGACTAAGTTAGCTAACTAAAACACAGAAGAGGTCTGCACAGTGTCTATGCTCCGAAGTTTATTCAGTACATATATAGTGCTCAGTCCTCCTCCGCCTTCCTCTATTCAATCTCAGTATTCTATTTGCAAAATGAGCCACAAAAATCACAAACATTTTTATCACAAAAATCACTACACTTTTTTTTTTTATCACAAAACACTTTATTTGGAAAGACCACCCACAGAGACCCACAGATTGTTTGTTGAAAAAGTTCATTTTGTCTCTCAAAAGCAAACTAAACTTTTAAAACATTCATCCCCCACTGTTGTAAAGAAAACTGCTAAATGAGAACATTTTCATTTTCCCTTCATTTTCCGCTTTGGCCAACACAGACTGTGTTCATTCATGTACACTGATGTGCACAAAACACAAGTCAAACACAATCTGCAGTGTTCCGTATTTTATGATTACTTTTCGTGTTAACAAGCAGTGTGTACCAATATTATATGCACTGCCTGTGGCTAGCAGCACATGGCAAAAACAACGGCCATGGTTAGAGCGGCTAACACCAAAAGTGATGGCTTGTGTTTGTATGTGTGTGTGTGTGTGTGTGTGTGTGTGTGTGTGTGTGTGTGTGTTTGTGTGTGTGTGTGAGACAACGGTTATGGTTGGAGTATGGTTTCGGCTAATGCCGAAAGGGATGTTCTGGCCTGTTCTGTCACCAGGTCTTAACCCCATGCAGAATAGACTGGTGCATAGTTACAGGCAGACGGTTTGGAAACACTGTCCACCATTAGCAATGGAATAGATTTGATACAGCTCACTGCAAAATGCAATTTTTTCCTAAGAAAAAAAAATAAAAGCCATTCTATACTACAGTGTGTTCCAGATAGGGACAGAGCATACAGTATTGTATCACACTTTTGCTTCCTTCACTTGTACTTGTTCAGATAATAATCACAGATATTGTAATAAACTCTGTTTGCCTTATCCCAGCAGTGCATTGCTGACACTGCAACACACACAAATGTCTCCTAGCAACACAAATACCCACAAACCCACTCCCACACCTATGATCATCACTAACAGCAACATAATCCCACAATAATCCCTTGCTCAGACATGTCATTTCATATAGCCCAATAAAGAATCCTTCTCTCTCTTTCTCAATCTTTCTCCCTCTCTCTCTCTCTCTCCCTCTCTCTCTCTCTCTCTTTCTCTCCCTCTCTCTCTCAGTCTCTGTCTCTCTCTGCCAGATGCTGTCTGTCCTTCAGCCCTGTTGAAACAGATCAGCACGATGTTGTGTGACTGCAGAGCTGAATCTGGGTTGACCAAACTGCTAATCTGAGGACAGGAGTAGTATGGCATGTAAAGATGCACTCTGTGTGTGTGTGTGTGTGTGTGTGTGTGTGTGTGTGTGTGTGTGTGTGTGTGTGTGTGTGTGTGTGTGTGTGTGTGTGTGTGTGTGTGTGTATGTGTGTGTGTGTATGTATGTATGCGTGTGTGTGTGTGTGTGTGTGTGTGTGTGTGTACTACCTCAACTGATGTACTGTGTGTGTGTGTTTGTGTCTTTCTATAATTCAGTGTAGAGTGCTCATTTGTAATACGCTACACAACTCCCAGTGCAGCCCTGCTTGCTTGTGCAACTTTTATGGCCCGTCTGCCTGGCCAACTAGCTGAGCTGAAAACAGGCAAGAGGTCTATTTAATGAGTGACGCCATGCAACAACTGCCTGTCACAGTGAGGCCTGCCTGCCTGTTGTTCTAAAAAATAATAAAATAGAACAAAATAGAACAGAATAGAATAGAATAGAATAGAATAGAATAGAATAGAATAGAATGCTTTCATTGTCACATGTATACATATGTACAGTGAGATTAAACATAGAACATAGAATAAATAAGGTAAATAAATAATGGTGCGAGAAAAGGTATGTATACAGTGTGATATGCAGTATTGGTTATTGCACATTAATTAAATATTGCACAGTACAGATACAGATATACAGATATGCATACACACACACACACACACACACACACACACACACACACACACACACACACACAAATACATATATTATATATATTATATATATATATATATATATACAAGCAGCGAGGATTGTAGCTCTCCTTTGTTGCCTGTGTTATGGTGCTATCTCTGGGTGGGGTATGTGTGTGAGATATTCTGTTACAGCACTACGTGTGTGTGCTGTGTCTGTTATAATAGCAAGCTTGACAAGATTGTGTGTGTGTGTATTTGCTGTGGTGCTATGTGTCTGTGTGTGTCTGTGTGTGTGTGTTTGTTAGACTACCTGCTGTGGTGCTGTGTGTGTGTGTGTGTGTGTGTGTGTGTGTGTGTGTGTGTGTGTGTGGGGTGCATTTATTAGAGTAGCAAACTGGAAAAGATCAGTTCTGTGTGTATGTCTGTGTGTGTGTGTGTCTGTGTGTGTGTGTGTTTCTTAGACTACCTCTGCTGTGGTGCTTTGTGTGTGTGTGTGTGTGTGTGTGTGTGTGTGTGTGTGTTTGTATGTGTGTGTGTGGCGTGTTTGCTAGAGTAGCGAGCTGAAAAACAGCGGTTCTGCATTCTCTGGCTCACCTGTAGGTCCTTGTCATGGCACTGTTTCTCCAGAACCAGCGTTCTCTCCCTCAGGTCCTCCACCGTGTTCTGCAGGTGCTCGTTCTCCTCCATCATGGCGTTCACTCTGCGTTCTAGGTCCCTCTTCCGTTCCGACAGCATCTTTATCTAGAACAGCAGAACATGGCCAAACCCATCAGCCGGGCACCCATGGAGTCTGTGACCGTGGCAAACAGACACCGCCGAGACTTTATGCAGCGAGACAGAAACTTTTCTGAAGTGGAATTTCTTTCCTGGAATGCCCAACTTTGTGTGCGTGTGTGTGTGCGTGTGTGCGTGCGTGTGTGTGTGTGTGTGTGTGTGTGTGTGTGTGTGTGTGTGTGTGTGTGTGTGTGTGTGTCCTGCTTAACTCCCCCTGCTCTCCTAGGCTGGAGGAATGCATGTTGCCAAGCAGTAGCGTGGGCAGAACCTTCAGCGTAGCGCTTCTGGAATGTTTACTTGATAGCTTTGATATTTCCACTGACAACTACTTTTTTTCTGCATACACTCTGCCAGTAAGTCAAGGCTGTGTGTGCATGTTTGTGTGTATGTGTGTCTGCGTGTGTGTGTGTGTGTGTGTGTGTGTGTGTGTGTGTGTGTGTGTGTGTGCCTATCCAGCAAGGCTCACTAAAGCGCTGTCCCTCATTAAACACACATCGGCTGAAGCTGGGGTTTTCTCTGCACTTCCTCTTCCTCATCTTCCTCATCCTCCACTTCTTCATTACCCTCCCTCTTCTCCTCCTCTTCCTCATCTTTGTTATAACTCACATCTGCTAAGCCTCTTCAACACAGAGCAGCCTGCTGTATGTGGCCCAGTTACACACACAATCACCTCTCCTCCACACACACAACTCTCACACCTGTAATCCACACACACTCCTCTCACGCCATCCATATACAACCCTCTCATGCCTGTAATCAAAACACACTCCTCTCACACCTGTTATCCACACACCCTTCTCACACCTGCAATCCACACACACTCCTCATTATGGCTGGCTGTCTCCTGTGGCCGATACCCAGAGTGATGGATAGACATCCCAAACGATCACATCCATTAATACCCACTGTAAAATCAGAGGCAATTATGTCTAATTACAGCCATTCTAAATGCACCCATAACATCTATTGGACACACCACATCTTTCGGTAGCCACCCTGAAATGGGATCTGATGGCATCTGTTGCCCCTGTCCTGAGGTAAGAGGGGGCATCAGTCTGGGCTGGGCAGTGGGGGAACACACTGAGACACAAACTGCAGTTTGGGGATCACCCAGACATTGCAGCAGCAGCGCAGATATATTTAGAGCTGTGGCCATTATTCCCTTTCCTCACCTCTCTCCTCATCATCCTCTTTCTCTCCACTCCGTTCTTCGCTCTCTCTTTCACACTCTCTTTCTCTTCTCTCTCTCTGTCTCTTTCACACTCCCTTTCCCCCCTTCTTCTTTCTCTCTCTCCCTCCTACCCTACCCTACCCTACCCTACCCTTCTCTCTCTCTTCTCACCCCCTCTCCTCTTCCTTTTCCTTCTCTCTTTCTGCTACTTCCCCCTCCTACTTTACCTCCACTTTTTCACCTTCCCTCTCTCTCTCTCTGTCTCTCTCTCTCTCTCTTTCTGTCTTTCTATTTTTAACTCAGTCTCTCTGTCTTTCTCTCTCCCTCTCCCTATGTCTCTCCTTCCCCCTTACTTTTTTAAAACTTTCTATCTCTGCCCCCCACCCATCTGTCTCACTCTCTGTTTTTTGGTCTTTCTCCCTCTCCCATTTTATATCTCTTTCATTTCATCTTCCTCATACTCCCACTATCTCTCTCACTCCTCTTTTCTCATTTGTTTCTCCTGCTTTCATTCTGTCTCATCTCTCCCTTGTTGCCCTTTCTCACTGACATTTATGGGGCTGCTTTTCTCTAATCGCTAGCCTCCCTTTCTTTTTGCTTTTCTCCCTGTCTCCTTCTCTCTCCATCCTCTTTCTCTCTACCTTCTGTCCCCTCTCTTCTTTCTCCCACTCTCTTTACCCTCTATTTCCTTCTCTCTCTACCTCTCTTTTTTTCTCTTCTCCCTCTCTTTCTGTTGCTGCCCCTTACTGTGTTCCTTTCTCACAGACACTGACTGCTGAGGTCCCCTTTAATTACTTCACTTGTCCTCTGTCATTTCTGCCTCCTTTCTCTTTCTCTTTCTCTCCCTTCCTTTTTCTTTTTTCTTTCTGTTCCCCTCTCTCCCCTTCTCCTCGTACTTTCTCTTCTTTCTCTCTCTCTAACCCAACCCTGTTTGCTGACATTCTCACTAATTACTTAACTTTTCTCTTTTTACTTAACTTAATCTTTTCTCTTTTTTGCCTTTCTCTTCCTCTCCCCCACTTTCTCATCTTTCTTTCTGTTTCCATCTCTCTTCTTCTCTTCTCTCCTCTTCTTTCTCTCTCTCCCCAAACACTGTTTGCTGAGGTTCTCCCTACTCTGTGCTAAAGAGGAGCAGCAGATCGATCTCTAAATTAGCTCAAAGTCCCGAGTCATCGTCACGACAACGGCCCGTCACTGTAGGACCACCAATCACTCGGCCAATCAGGCTAATTACCGTCCCTCTCTCTCTCATCCCTCTTTCTCTCAGTCTAGCTATCTCTGTCCATCTCTCTCCCCATCTTCCTCCTCTCTCCATCCACCACTTGCATAATGCCCATGTATCTTTCTCTTCATCTCTCTTTGCCTCCATCCATTTCCCCTCCTGTCTTATTTGCTTAATCTCAAAATGTGTGTGTGTGTGTGTGTGTGTGTGTGTGTGTGTGTGTGTGTGTGTGTTTTGTGTTTCTGTTTGTGTTTTGTGTGTGTGTGTGTGTGTGTGTGTGTGTGAGAGAGAGAGAGAGAGAGAGAGAGAGAGAGAGAGAGAGAGAGAGAGAGAGAGAAGATGAGCTAATCAAAGTGTGTCCATTTGTTGTAAGAAATGTGTTTTATTTACTTACTGCATTATTTACTGTACATCTGTCTGTAACAGTTTTTTTCTGGGCTACCTACATCTTGTAGCTACCACAGAAACCTACATGAGCTGCTCAACCACTACATTAAAACAACAACACAGCACATACGATAATGCTGCTACAGGGCTCTTGTATTAGGGGGTTACTACTGTTCACACACTGTGTCTGAAGCATGGGTTACACTTCATTTTACTGTCCCTGTCCCTATTAGGTACAGTGAAACAAAGCATTTAACAATGTGTAACATTATGCATTTACACTGTACAATAGGGATAGGATTACAGTTAGTGTTCAGTATGTACAGTGTAAGTACATAATACTACATAATTATTACATGTAGATACACTGACATGGAACTGTAAAATGAAGTGTCAAGAACCGTATACTTCAGTACAATTATGTACATCTTGTGTACAATTGTGTACATCATGTACAATTTATAGGGTTCTTCCTTCTAACATACATGGGGCTTGCCAACCAATTTAACCAGAGTCTACAAACACACTTTGCCAGCCACTTTACCAGGATCTACTTACAGGGTTTGCCAAGACTTCAATCTATGTCAGTCAGGGAAGTTAGCAGTATGTTTCCTTCCACCAGCGTGTGCGGCCTGGTCTGCAGCATCCCTTCAGTCCACTGATAGATAGCCACCATCTATCCCCCAATACTCCATCTATCAAACTCAAGACTCCTCGCTGGCTTCCCTCAGACTGCTTTATTTCCACACAGGTCCATAAGCGGGGTGCTGCTGCTGTCTTACAGTAATGGAGCCTTGTGGAAAAGCCAGTGAGCTTTCACTAATGAGTTTTGCCGCTGTGGAATGATTCTTATAAATTGTGTTGACACATTAGGAGAAAGTGTGATACATCTGAACAGCTATTAAAGATTGATATTGGAGTGTTGCAATGGCAGTGAAATTGGATGGCGATTAAAATGAGAGTGAGAGTTTGACTAAATGGCTCTGAGTCATTGTTCAACAGCTCGTTTAGGCTGCACTGTTACAATCTCTCATCTCTTTCCCACACTTTACATTCATCTCCTCTCTACTCTCTACATCTATCTCTGTCTCCCTACATGGATTCTCCACAGCCAGAGCACACACTTGTGGCACACACACTTCACGGCACACACATTTGCACTTCACATTCTTCAAATTCAACGGTACTCACACACACACACACACACACACACAAGCAACATGCACATGCAGCACGTGTGTGTGTGTGTATGTATGTGTGGGTGTGTGTGTGTGAGTGAGCAGGTGTGCATGTGGGTATCCCTCTGTGTGTGTGTGTGTGTGTGTGTGTGTGTGTGTGTGTGTGTGTGTGTGTGTGTGTGTGTGTTTGTGAAAGTTTATGTAGTAGTTATACATTATGAATCCATGCCCTACAAAGACAGAGCCAGCCTTGAACACTAAGCGTGCATAAAACATAGCATCAGGTCCACACACACAGAAGATATTTTTCCTTAGCTTACACACTCTCCTCTTTGTGTTTGCTGCTTGTACTGACCCAGATAGCAACTCAGACTGGGCCTGTTCTCATCTGAATCTCTTCTGGGTTGCACCCCTTCATAGGCTTCCTTCAATCCCAGAGAGAGAGAACCATGGAACATGCCTCCTGAAACCTATGGCATCTTTTCAGTTTATGCAATTTATCTTTCCTGTAAAGCATTTATAGGGGCCTATTCACACTGCAATGCTTTTTTCTCCGACAGGAGCTTGAATTCAGTTGTTTTCCTATAGAACGACACAGCTGAGAAGCGGTTTGAGCATTGCAACACATCCTACTGTTTACTGAGTGAGGCACAAGCAGAAAAAAAGCAAGGCTTCTAAAAACGTGAGGTGCTCAAAGTTGAAATCTGTTAGACTTTTGGAACATGTTTTTTCTACAATGGGTTGTTGTGTAGCTAGCTCGCAGACAGCTGTGTTACAAATATCATTGGTAAAAAATGGAGGATCATACAGTATGTAACAGCAGCAGCAAATGAACTTGAAATCTCCAGCAAACACTTATTAAGTGCTTGGATTTTGAAATACTGGCACCACTTCTTGCGTTTTGGAGGTGAAAAAAAGCATTGCAGTATGAATGGGCCCTAATGAGGCTCTGAATTTAAAACATTCAAATCGGGAACCCTTTATGATGAATTTCCGATAAGGATCTTTCATGATCAGGTAATGATAAGCACTTGCTGGGGATTTG
>CM050217.1:32845490-32847990 GCA_027475355.1 Coilia nasus
TTTTGCCCAGCACATCTTTCATCCTTTCACCCATTTTGTCCAGCTCCTGCTAAATTGCACACCTGGATGAAGAGAAGAGAAGATAAGAAGATAAGCAGTGCAATGTGATGTCAGTTTCATGGAAATGAGGTCATCACTCAGTCAGTGCAGCACAGACCAGTTTGCCCCATTCAGCCATGATGTGCTGGATTCACCTGTTTTCCATTTCACCTTATTCCAATAAGAGCTGCCTTTTAGTGTGTGTGTGTGTGTGCGTGTGCGTGTGCGTGTGCGTGTGCGTGTGCGTGTGCGTGTGCGCGTGTGCGTGTGCGTGTGTGTGTGTGTGTGTGTGTTCTTTTAGACTGCTCTCACTCCACTGGCCTGCTGGATTATCCCTGAGTGTCCTGAGCACCAAGCCCTGCTCACATTCTGACCTGCTGGTCCCTGTCTGGTCCCTGTCTAGAGTTCCTCTCAGCCTCGGCCCCCATAGTCTTTTTTTTGTCATAGTCTGGTTTATCACATTCCCATTTTCTTTGTCATTCCTGCCTGCACTGCTATCTAATATTTAATCATTTAAAAACACATATAGAGATAAACATATTCCCTCAGTACTCAGTCTATATGAAAAACAGTATGTCATAAAGTCTCATTATGTGCAGTCCCTATTTTCTTAACTTAATGCACTCTCCTGCTGAAGTTTAAAACAAGTGGCTTTGCCTTTACCCAATCGCTAACGTTTGGTCGTCGCATATGCAATTAGCACATTATTCAAATGTAGCACACAAAGTTAAAATCATTGTGCACAAACACTCCCTCTGTTTGCTGATTGGCTAGGCAAAAATTCTACCTAATACACCAATGCCAATGAAAGCACTGCCAGACCCTGTGTCCAAAATGAAATAAAGTACGAGGGGCTGGTTTACCAGGATAATATAGTTAGTATTGTTGAAGTATTGTGTGAATCTATGCTTCCTTCCATCAGTACCTGGCAAAACAAAGGTAACTTTGAAGGCAGCCTTTTATGCATTTATTCGATTCGGACAGCATTGATGCCTTGCACTGATGCATTGATGCCAAACACTCTCTTTGAAGGCAGCATTTTTTCTGTGTCGGACACAGCTTAGATGTGTTGCGTAAAGAATTCTAGAAGTGTAGGTGGATTGTATGAAGAATTCTAGAAGTATAGGTCTATTGTGTGATGGATTCCAGAAGAGTAGGTGTATTGTTACATGGATTCTAGATAAATGTCATAGAGAATGAATACATCATTATTTCCCATGTGTGCTGGTTTCAATTCTACCAACAATTGTCCTCATTTTCCAGTGCCTGTTCTCCATGCTGAGAGTTACTGGAGAGTAGAGGAGAGGAGAGGGGAGCAGAGGGAGCAGAGTCTGCTGCTTTAGAGTGGAGCAGGGGATGGAACATGATTTTTAAATTGATTAGACTCCAATAAAGCACTAAGTCCCCACTCCCCCACCCTCACTGTCTCTGCTTGTCTCCCAGTGACTTAATGTCATTACAGACAGGTCCTTTCCTGGCACATTTGTGTGTGTGTGTGTGTGTGTGTGTGTGTGTGTGTGTGTGTGTGTGTGTGTGTGTGTGTGTGTGTGTGTGTGTGTGTGTGTGTGTGTGTGTGTGTGTGTGTGCGTGTGTGTGCGCGTATGTGTCTAGTACTGTCATTTGAGTCGCTTCATGCTGACTCACCTTATCCGCTAAGCCAAGACAGAATTGTCTTCACTGATCTGATCCCTTAAACCTCAAATACACACATGAACACTCATTTACACACACAGAGACTAACTCACATGAAGACACTCACACATGTACACACAGATGTGTGTGTGTATGTATATATCTCAATAGGTCTCTGTCACTGTCTGTATGAAGGTGGGGGATGGGGCATTGGATAATGCTTAGCCCAGATTAGCACCTAATCTCACCTTCATGGCCTCTCTTATCTCATGACATCATTTCCTGTTTTCTCATTCATTCACTGTGTAATTGCTTTCATACAAATGAACTCCCTGTGTGTGTGTGTGTGTGTGTGTGTGTGTGTGTGTGTGTGTGTGTGTGTGTGTGTGTGTGTGTGTGTGTGTGTGTGTTACGCCCTTGTGGTATTCTGTCTGCTGCTGTTGCTTCCTTTTTGGCTATTGTATTTCCTGTCGTCCTGTAGGTGGCTTTGGTAAGAAGTGTTCTGGTGGTTAGACTTCGCTTACATAAGACCGTTCACGTAACCCCGTAACCCCGTTCACGATGTTGGTCTCTCTCTCTCTATCCTCCTCTGGCCATCCCATTCCCAGCAGCATACAGAGCGGAACACTTTCGTGTGCTGCTTTCGGCAGCACTTTGTTAATCTTGATTAGATTTTTGTTCTCTTTTGCTGGCCCATACGGGTTTAGATTTGTGTTTGGGTTTAGGTTGAGTTGCCGGTGATTAGTGATGGGTTTTTCCACTTTTATTTTAGTTTAGGTTTAGTTAGTGCAGCAGATCCCCGGAAGACTAACCCGATATATTGTCTTTG
>CM050217.1:32852990-32890490 GCA_027475355.1 Coilia nasus
AGTGAGAGAAAAAGAGAGAGGGAGAGAGTGTGGTAAAGAGAAAATAGAGAGAGGTAAAGAGAAAGGGGAGAGTGGAGAAAGACAGGAAAGAAGAGGTTGCCAGGCTAAAGAAAAAAAAATAAAAACAGGAGGTGAAAGAGAGGTCAAGATGAAGACAACAGAAGAGGGAATTGAAGGAAAAGAGAGATCAGAATGTTGGAAGATTTTAATAAAAACATAAAAGGAGCAGGAGGTGAAACGATAGAAGCAAAATGAGAGAAAGAGATGAAAGAGGAGAAGTGATGACAGAGAGGATAAGAAAATATATAGAGAAAAAGCAAAAGAAAGATAGCACTTCCCATAGTCCAGCTGTGAGCCTAACCCACTGGGCCACCTACTCCATGTTCATGTCTAGCTGTACAGTCCATGGCTGGCTTTGGCACTAGCAGGGGGTCAGGTGGGAACACACAGAGCACAAATGACGCTGTCTACCTAGAGAGGCAGCACACACACACACACACACACACACACACACATACACACAGACACATACACACACCCATACATGCATGCGTGCGCACACACAGACATACACACACACCCATACACGTGCACGCACACACACACACACCCATACACGCACACGCACACACACACACACACACACACACACACAATCACACACACAGACAATCACACACACACACACACACACAATAAAACTAGAGAGGCAGTGGTGGGACCATCCTGAGAGAATCAATCAAGCTTCAGCCTCAATTAAGCACACACACAACATCAAACTGCCAACCAAATGGTCTCCACCAGCATATACAACACACCCACAATCACACACACATACACACACACTCAAATACGCACACACACACTACATACCCAACAACTACTGAGTAGACACTGGCTTAGGAACACCTCTGGCCCTGACATGGGCCTGAATGTGCAGCTGAAACAGATACGGTAGTGACACTGTCTAAATGTGGTGCAGGGACAGATATGGTCATGACACTGGCCCTGTTTACATGGACACTAACTATTCACTTTTAATCCAATTAATAACATAATCCGATTAAAATCCCATCCGATTAAAAATGTCTCATGTAAACAGTTTGGTTGGATTCTTCTCCTCTGGTTGAAACAAAGTGTACATGTAAACTGGGCTAGTGTAAATGTGGTGGTAGAACCAAAATGGTCATGACACTGTCTAAATCAATGGGTGGAACAGATATAGCAATGACAGTCTGAGAATCTACTGGCATAACAGTAACACATATAACAGTGTCAATCTATAGGTACAGTCAAATGTCTCAATCTATAGGTATAGTGCGTTCATAGCGCATGGAAGTGTGTAACTTTGGATCCTTCCAGTATTGAGTTGAGGCTGTTAACTTGACATCAACAAACTTGTGGAAGTGCTAATGTCCACAGGCTGACTAGCCAGGAGACTAACATAGAGTGGTAACCCAATAGTACACTGTAGAAGTAGAAGGTAAATTGCAGAGCCTAACATGTCTAACATCACAATCACCTGTACTGCTCTCTATATATTCCCACCACACCAAGTTAGACAGACTGACCAAATGAGAGTGTACACACACACACACACACACACTATGCAATGACACTCACACGTCTTGGAGTCATTAGCATTAGGCATCTTCTTAAAAGTACTGTAGTGAACGCCATATGGCTGGCACACACACACACATACACCACACACACACACCAAAAGCCCAGACACACTGCTTTGTTCAGCACTGACTAGGCAAGTCAAGTCAGGTTTATTTGTATAGCACACTTCATACACAGAAGCGGTTCAATGTGCTTTTCTCATTCTCTGATCAATCAGGAGCTTCCACTTTAAATATATAGAGGGAAGAAGTGTCAACAAAGTCTCCCCATAACTTGGATTTAACTACCTTTAAACTTGTGTTTGGTAGACTATTTTATCTTATCTTGTACAATATATATATATAGCAAAACATGCCAAATACTCAGAATACCACAGATGAGAAAAGGCCAACGCTCAGTAGCAAGGTGGCTAACAGTCAGTGCGGTTACATGATGGCAAATAACTTGATTAAAGTTTTCATTCGACTATCCTATTAAGGGGGGCAGCTGCAATTGTCCGAGTATACATGGCAGTGAGTAATTTGAATCATTGGCTGAAAGCACCTTGTAGCGAAGGGGAGGAGAAGTCACCCCACCCGTCTTCAAACCCAGGTCTCCGGGGTACCAAACTGGGGCTCTGACCGCAACGCCAAAGAGCCAGGTGTCCTCTCACGCATCCTTCCCCTTTGGGAGGCGCACCCATGCGCTTCACACACTCAGGTGTCCCTCACGCATCTCCCACCATACTTCTCCCATCCAGGGTGCCCCACACATACTGGTGCTTTACCTATCACTGGGTCCTTCACACCGGGGTCAACCTAACCCTGGGGGTCCCTCGTATGGCTCACACAGTGGGTGGACCTCCAATGACCTCACGGCAAGCCATCCCACTTCTGACACCATTTGTAGCAAAGGGGAGGAGAAGTCACCCCACCCGGCTTCGAACCCAGGTCTCCGGGGTACCAAACTGGGGCTCTGACCGCAACGCCAAAGAGCCAGGCTCGTTGGGATGGCAGTCAGAGCACACCCACAACTGTAGTGATGGTCACTCCATCACACACCTAGTACCCCAGTACGATAGGTAGCACTGTACCAATTTCAACTAGTGTTAATAGAGCTACTTCTGGTTGACCTCTTCACCACCAATAACAACAACAGCGTCAAGCATTCCTGAAAGATGGCGAACGACGAGGTAGAAGCTATGTTCCTCATGGCGTGGCTCATCACTGTGGTTAAAACAATAACGGGATGCCAAACGGCACTCTTAGTTTTGCTAATTGCTGAGGAAAGGCGCTGCCGACAGTTACCAGATAAGGGAACTACTTTGGCAGGAAACAGTTTAATGTTTCGTAACCTCACTGGCATGTAGGCAGATTTTATTACATTGGAAATCCAACACCGCACTGACTGCAGCACGATGGCCACAGGATGTGATGCTGTTCTTACATTTGGAGAATATAAATGTGCTATACGAGGATCTAACAAGTTCCCGTCAGTATGGAAACCTTTACTGTCATACTGTACTTTAACAGTCTCCATGCAATTCCCATGTGGGATTATTTTTCTTTTTTGTACAGCTGTACTGTACTTTTAGCCTATAGGTGTGGCTGTCTCCCTCTATGTCCAGACAGTTCTGTATATCATATCAGGCTACAGTATTAACACATTAGGTGTATATATGTATATATATAATTTATATAGAATTTCTTTAATGTTCAGGTCTAGTCAGGATGGGAATAGAGAGGGGCATGTGATGTTGGTGTTTGTATGTTCAAGAAAAAACAAAACAAAACCAATGTAACTAAGCTAATGTCTTTTTTCTTAATAAAAATAAGTTTAAAAAAGGACACTCATCAATCATGTGGGTGAGTATCGATAAATAATCAATCATATGGGTGACAGGCTGAGTATTGATGAACCCATTAGTTGTTACAGGTCCCTTGGGCCACCCTGCCCATTCTGACCCAACACAAAGCATGATATTATAACAACGAGAACAAGAATAAGACAGATGCAATAATATCCTGTTTCAGCTTTAAATAATATCTGATAGGGGCCTGCAAAAACAGCCGCAGCAGAGTGGAGTTCTGTGGACCAGATCTCTCTTACATACACACACACACACACATATCTTACAGGAAGTCATAATGAATCCACTCTCACTATCTCACAGATAGGGACCTTTCAGATAGTGGTGCACAATTAATCATTTTCACTGAAATCACAATTTAATTTAACCAATCACAAAGACAGCAATTAATCTTGCAGATTGCAACTCATGTAATCATGTTTATCTTGTCATATCACGTCATCCTCCTTGAGTAACAGACAGCAAACTGATCTATCCGAAGCACTGTGCCTCTCACAAACCAGGCATACACACACCAGTGAGAGGTGAAAAGGTGAAATCTGCAATACTGAGCCAAAGCTTGACTATTATATTATTATATTTATTATATATAAAATTATATCACAAATCAAAACACAATCTGTCACAGAAAAAAATATAACTGTATATTTTCCCAAAACCTGCAGCCTGACAGAATAGTTTTTTTTACAGATACATGATAAAGCCATGCCTACTGATCAAAGTCATGGGTGAAGAGAATTACCTATGAAAACAACCTTACAACAGCTCACCCCAAACCTGTGAATATATATATATGGCAGTGTGCAAACTAATTCAGCCTTACCTTACCCTCCTAGGCAGCAACTGCACACTGGCTGCACACACCCACACACACAAACACACACACGTTGCATAAGGACCGCAGCCAAGATGAATTATTCAACGCACAGACATCACACTCTCTACTGTCACTTTGATGAGTCTGCATGTGGCAATGATGATGGTAAAGCTGAGGACAGTGTGTGTGTGTGTGCATGTATGTAATTGCATGTGTGTGTGAGAGAAAGAGAGAGCGAGAGTAAGAAGGCTTGTGTGTGTCAGAGCTGCCAACCTAATGCATGAAGTGTCGCTATGGTGTGAAGTAAAAAGCCATGACAGGTCCTACGGTACAGGTTGTTCTTTTGAGTTCCTCACTTAACCCTTTCCATGCCTGTCCAGCTGAACATGAACATGTACAAAGAGCATTATAAACAAATCCACTCTGCCCTACAGAGGCAAAGTGCAGTAACTTTGTCAACATAGACCCTGAGAAAAATGCCTTGTGTCATACTGCTCAGTCAAACATGTTATGATGTATTTTCTTGATAGGAAGAAGCAGGAAATTTAGTCACAAGACCAAGGAAGTGTTATAAAGTCAATTACCAGTCTAAACTCAACTTGACAAAATATGTAGTTACTGTCTTTTGGCTTTGCAGGGCAGCATTGGTCAAACACTCCTGCAACCATCAATGCTTCAAGGAGTACTTCCACGAGAAACTGTTTAGTACTTGCTCTTTTGAAATACGACAGGTCACCCCGAATTGCATATGCATGCTGCACGTGAAAATGTTCAGTGAAAGAAAGTACGCGGAAAAAGTGAGTGAATAAGAAAAAGGCCAAATAAGTGATGTAGGTTTATAAATTAGAAAAAGCTATGCCACAGTTGTGATTACTGGAGAAGTTTTGTTGCAGCACACATTCACTTACTGAAGTATATGTATGTGTGTTTGTGTAGAACGTTTAGATCTTCTATTTGGTTCGCTCTGACTGAATGGGCTTCGAATGATCGTAGCCTGTGACTAGCATAGCCAAGAACCTGTCATTCTCCCTGCTCCATCTCCTCCACCAAACTAGAACAGCCTGAAACAGAAGCACTAAAGGATTTTTTTCACCAAAAACGGCTCACAGGGCATTCATTAATACTAGAGACCACCGCAAAATTAATGAAAACACGATGGAAGTACACCTTTAACAATAAACATCCACAACAGAAAGTGATACACATAGTACTCAAAGTAGTAAACACTAAGTAGTATTGAGTACATTATGATGGCAGCATATTTCAAATATATAGCAGAAATAATCTTATTAATGGCATAGTGCCTATTATCAGCCATTTCTACTGCTGTTCCACTTAAAATGAAACTTTACCCGGTAGAAAAGAAGTTATCCCAGTGAAAATAGACATATTCATCTCCCGTAGATTTGGCTTGAGTAACTGAACTTATAACATTTATTTCAAATTGATTTCGCACCCACATTTTTCTCAATACCCGGTCGATAGATTTGCTTACGCTAACAAAGAACTGGCTGATTTTAGGGGACACATTGCAGCATGTAGCTTTAAAGCAGTGTTACTGTACACCGGAGGTTTGAGCAGAATGGGGGGAGGCGCAAAATTACAGGAAAAATATTTTTGGATAGAGACTTTCTCAGGGTGGGCAGGGCCTGTCCCTGGGGGGCACTGCCCACCCCAGGCCACCCCTGCTGTAGATTAACACACACACACACACACACACACACACACACACACACACACACACACACACACACACACACACACACACACACACAGTGTTACTGTAACTAGCTGGTGTGTGTGAGCAGTGTGCCTGTTTACTTGTAGAGGAGCATATCTCCATGGAAGCAGTGTATGTGCGTCAGCAGTGAGGCCCTGCAGGCACCATGGCACAAGATGGCAAGTGCTCATACTGAGGCATGGGCACCCTGCACACACACACACACACACACACACACACATACACAAACACACGAAATGGGCACTGCTGTCTTCCTGTAGAGTGACCCAGTCCACCCCCACACACAAGTAACTCTGTCCATCTGCCTTTACTGAACCACATGGCCAAACACGGATGCACACAGACAAATATGCACACACACAAACACATATGCACACATACTCATACATACAGTAAACACGTCCTGTGGTTTGGCCAATAAGGCTTCCCTACAGTTATGTTTCTGTTCAGAGAGTTCACTTACAGTGCAGGCCTTGTTTACACAATGTGTAGTGTTTGTGTGCGTGAGCATGTATGTGTATGTGTGTGCCTCAGTGTGGTTGCTCACTCTACTGGGGTGTTGTGTGTGTGTGTGTGTGTGTGTGTGTGTGTGTGTGGATGCATGTGTGTGTGTGTGGGGGGGGGGGGGGGGGGGGGGGTAGGGTTTGGGGGTCTCTGTGCCTCTGTGCCTGTGTGAGAGTGTGTGTGTGGATGCATGTGTGTGTGGTCTCTCACCCTGCTAAAGTGCTCCTCACTCTCGGTGATGGTGTGGACCTGTGCCCGTATGAGTGTGTTCATGTGTGTGCATGTGTGTGTGCATGTGTGAGAGTGTGTGAATATAACTTGCCCAGTTCAGCTGCTCTAGGATTCTCTGGTTGTGTTCGAAGAGCTTGGTAATGGTGTGTGTGTGTGTGTGTGTATGTGTGTGTGTGTGTGTGGATGCATGTGTGTGTGTGTGTGTGTGTGGGGGGGGGGGGGGGGTTGGGGGTCTCTGTGCCTCTGTGCCTGTGTGAGACTGTGTGTGTGGATGCATGTGTGTGTGTGGTCTCTCACCCTGCTAAAGTGCTCCTCACTCTCGGTGATGGTGTGGACCTGTGTCTGTGTATGTGATTGTGTGTGTGTGTGGAATGTATTCTGCCTGAGACGTTTGTGTGTGTGTGTGTGTGTGTGTGTGTGTGTGTGTGTGTGTGTGTGTGTGTGTGTGTGTGTGTGTGTGTGTGTGTGTGTGTGTGTGTGTATGTATGTGTGTATGTATGTGTGTATGTATGTGTGTATGTGTGTGTGTGTTCGCGCGCGTGTGTGTGTGTGTGATTAATTGCTTACCCTGCCAAGCTGCTCCAGGAGTCTCTGGTTGTGCTCGGAGAGCTCTGTGATGGCGCGGGCCTTGTCGCGGTCGGCCTCCCTCAGCTGGGCCTGCTGCCTCTCTAGCTCCCCCTGCAGGTGCCGCACGTCTCCCTCCAGCTCGGCCACGCGACCCTCCCACTCGCCCTCGCGGCTCTCCAGACGCCGACGCAACTCGTGCTTCTCCTGCTCCAGGTGCTGCAGATAGACACACAAAAGCGCATCAGGGACGTGTTATTTACACACACACACACACACACACACACACTGAACTGAGTCAGAGAAAGTACAGCTGGTGACCAGTTAATCTTTACAGATGTAAGTTAGTCAGTGTGTGACTAGGTTGCCCAGAGAGGTCAGTTAGTTAGTGTGTGACTAGGTTACCCAGACAGGTCAGTTAGTTTGTATATGGCTAAGTTCCTCTATCAAGACCTTAATTCCAGAGTGGCTGACCGGTGACTGGTCACTCCTTACAAACCTCAGCCTATGAAGAGACTAGTGTAAGCAAGCCCAGAGCTGAGAGAGCTAGTGAGAGCTTAGTCAGACAGATAAAGGAAACAAATCTGGGTCTGAACTACAGACCCACACCAGGCTGATGCCAGAGCCCATGTCTGTCTGAGAAGCAGCTGTATAGTATACAGAGCTTTGAGCCTGTGACTCTACCCCTCTTTTTTTTTTTCTTTTTCATTCAGAGGACAGCCTTTGTTGCTTCACTGCTGCAGGAGAATGGCTGTGGCGTGTGTGTGTGTGTGTGTGTGTGTCTGTGTGTGTGTGTGTGTGTGTGTGTGTGTGTTTGTCTGCTCTTCAAATGCCCTCAGATACAAAGGCTCCATATTTTCCAGTCAACTGAATGCCCTCAAAGAGACAACAACTACCCTTAAGGGGACTGGGCCAAGGCCTTAGCCAATGAAAAGCTTTTACAATCAGGGATGTAGCCAATGGAAAGCCTTTAAAATAAGGGACTTCCCCAAGGGGAAACTTACAGTCAGGTACTTGACCAATGGAAAGGCTTTACAATGAGGGACTGGCCCAATGGGAAGCCTTTACAATAAGAAACTTGGCCAATGGGAGATTGCATTACTGGGCCAGGTTCACTTGAGTCCAGAAATGTCTTGCTTTCCCATACACTTCAAGCTCACTATTCCATTGAAGCCTTCCTACAGGGTGTCAAATTTATGTCTGTTCCTGTGAAACACCGGACTAGGACTCACTAAAATGCACACACCTACACTCTTACTCAGCAATGTGTCTGCCTGATTTCAAATATAAATATGAGAAATAAGTACATAGTTTTAACATGGCAGAGAACAAAGTTACTTGATGAAAAGTAAACAGTGTGTGTGTGTGGGGGTGGGGTGGGGGGGGGGGGGGGGGGTGAGTGTGTGTGTTGACTAAGAGTATGTCTGTCTGGTCAGACTGGAGTGGGGCCAGGCGGCAGGGTGGGAGGCGACCTCTTGTCTGGCAGGGGTGTGCACAGAGCCTAACAGCATTAGTGGCAGTCACAGCCTCCAGGAGAAGACAATTGCAAGCCATATGGGTGGTAGGGGGCCTGGGTGTCTGTGGATGACACCCCCAGTCATTCCTGACTGATACTGGCTTTGGCTCAGACCCCATATGAATGTGGCCTTGATGCGGCCCTGATGTGGCACGGCTCTCTACAGCTGATCCACCCCTTGAGCTGTAAGCCAGAGCAGCAGATGTGTCAGAGTACAGAGGACGGTGGAAGTGCTGATGATTAGCTTTTGTGTTGGAGAAGAGGAGATGAGAGGAGAAGTGAAGAGAGGAGAGGAGAGGAAGGGGGGAGTGAGGAGGGGAATATAGAGGAAATGAGAAGAGAAGAGAAAAGGAAGGAAGAGAGGAAAGGAGAGGAGAGGAAGAGGGTGAGAGGTGGTGAGAGGAGAGGAGAGGAGAGGAGAGGAGAGGAGAGGAGAGGAGAGGAGAGGAGAGGAGAGGAGAGCATGTGCTGGATTCCTTTGGCCTTTATTACTTAACAGGGCTCAGATAGCCAGTTGAAGAGCTACTGGCTGGCAAAGGGCAAATGGGCAGAATATATCAGTAGCCGTTTTTAATGTTTGTTTCCTTTCAGAGTAACACAGGACTAGCCAATCTCTCATGTACTTTATATTACAGAAACCACACAAGCCATTTTAAAAACACTCAAACAAAAATAAATATAATGCATGTTAGTGACAGTGCAACTGGCTGTCTTGTGTATGTCAACCGTGACAGGAAACACCGAAAAGCTCCTTGAGGGCTAATCTGTACAGGAACACTACAGCCGCATGAGTAAGCAGCAGGCCCAGGCAACAATAACAAACAGGCAAGTTAAAGCCCATGGGAAGCGTAACAGTTGTTCACACGGTGTCCTGAGGTTCTAGAGTGTCATCCGTGACCGACACTAAGACCTTACAACCACCAAGAGAGCACGGAACTGATGCTCACCTCTAGTTTCTCGTTGAGATCCTTGTTCATTTTATCGTATTGCTTTGTAAGGTCCTGGTTCCGCTCGAGAAGAGCTTTCCCGAGCTTAGCAGCAAGAACCAAGTCCTTCTCCTTCTGTCGGAAGAGCGACAATAAGTCTGTGTCCTGTCCGCTAACAGGCGTCTCCAAGGCGGTCAGCTCTGAATCCTCCACCCGCTCCCCCGTTAGCATGGCGAGCTCCTCTTCCAGCGCCATGCCGAGACCCCCGGGGCCAGTGTTTAGCAGCGAGTGATCCTGGTATCCCTCTGTGTCTTGAGGCATGTTACCGCTGGGTTCCAGCGGTTCCTCTGCACGGTCGCTGTCCAGCTCCGATGGTGCTGAAATTGCGGCCGAAGACTTGTGGAGGTCTATGCAAAACGCGGACATTGCCACTGGGTGGATAGAAGATGAAACGAACTGATTTAAATCCACTGGCCCCGCTTTCTAGATGGGTCGATGTGACCTGGTCTTCGCGTTTCCTTATTTATCGCCATGGAGAAGGTTCGGTTAGATCAAAACAATATTTCCACAGGTATGGCCAGTGATCCACAGTTACACAATCTGTGCGATTCTCGCTCCCGTCTCCAGCAAATTATCTTTCACGTGAATTCCTTTCTGTTGAAGCTTATCCTGGTCTGGCTCTTAATCCTGGGGAGTGTAAACGTCTCTGATGCAGCTAATAATTGCTCTGTCGTGTGGTCAAAAAGAATTACGGTCCCTCCGGCGGCTTCCTTTCTGATGACTAACCTCCTTGATGAACGCTCACCAGTGGTCGGCGTGTCCACCCCAGTTCGCCGGGGTCCCGGGTCCCCATTTCTCTAGCGCTTATACCGGAGGCATTTTGCAGATCCCCGGCCCTGGACAGAAATACCGAGATTCCTCTCAATCCGTGCGCGAGCTCGACCGACCGCCCCACCTCCTCTCTTTCCCTGAGCGCGCCCGTCGTGGTCCACGTCAGAACAGCTACCTGTTACTTTCGTCCTCTCATTGGTCAGAAATGATAACGCCATATGTTATTGCTGCACTACATAGTTGACGTGGAAGTGTTATTACTCACTGTTAGGATATAAATACTGCGCGCCAGCACATGGCTGCATGGCGGGAAGAGATTTTTTCGAAAGTGTGAAATGTATAATGATCTCTATTATAGTACTGCAATTTTCGGGCAGCCTCAAGTGAATTTCATGAAGTGCAATCCAACTTCATGAAACTTCCCTCACAAATACACACACACGCGCGCGCGCACGTGCAGATGTATGTCGCTGTTTTGGATGTTGGGGCTTGACCTGACCCCATTCCAGCACAGTGGGAGTTCAAAACAACACACACACACGGGATTAAAGACCTCCTCTAATCTCCACGGATTGGAATATCTCCCCTCATTCCGATAGATGCTGGAGAACGTCGGACAGAGTGTGGGTCGGATCCCCCTGCATATCTACTGTATCGGGGGACTGAAAGCGGCTTACACATCAATGCCTATAGGTCCCAACGCATTGCTCCTCAATAACGCGCCTTTGCCAACGTTTTTAATCTCAGCCTTGACCTAATATAATCACGTGTTTACAATCAAATATCCTAATGTTTTGCCTCCCTGTGGTGCGTGTGTACAAGTGGAACATCTGCACTTCTGTTTTGCCTTGGCATTCTGTCGGGGTAGTCAGTCAGACTGTACGCAGCATGGCTTTGTGTGTGCTCATTAACCGGGTGACTGCGGCAGAGAGAAAAATAACGGATGACAAAAAACAAAGAGGCTTTCTGGTGGACCGTAAAGTGAGGCACAATGGATGTAGGTCAGCGTGAGACAGAGCGTTTGGGCTGAGCGGCTCTTTCAGGCGCGTGCGCCAAAGGACAGCCCACAGGCAGATCTACTTTTTATCTGCAGTGTTTAGGGACATCTATGGGTTTCCCGATACTTAGAGAGAGTTTTGTAGCTGGGACGGTTTGTATCTGATAGTCCGAACTGCACAGGCAATATATTTGGACAATTAAAGTCTCCGGCAGAAATCAGAAATAAGCCTATATAGTTGTATATAGCCTAAGCCTATATAGCCTAACTTAAGCCTATTAAGTTGTATTCCTTCATGTTCACTCTGTCTGAACTGGTACATTTTAAGAACAGAATCGCCTTTGTCAAGTGCAAAATCTAATCAATAGGGTTTAACACGTGGACTATATGTAGCTAACATCTCATCATGTAGCCTATTTAAAATTAATTGACTTTAAATAGTCAGTAAAACTTGCACTGTCGTTTTGGGCAGTTTTAAACTATAGGGGAGACCGGGGTTGGTTGTCACACGGGTTGGTTGTCACACTCATCATATCTCGGCCACTGAAGGGCGCTGATCAACGTCGCTGACAGAAATGTTCAGAATTAGTGTTAGGGGTCATCTACATTGACAGTTGAAGTGTTTGACACAAAGTTTTGAGGTGAGATCAATATTAAGGTTTTTCATGTCAAAATGTAAATTTTCAGAACTTCAAGTTTTCTTTTCTAGTTTTGTAACTAATGGGTTGACTTTAGAAAAACTATTAGGCTACCATTAAAAAGTATGAAGGCAGACCTATATTTTCAATATGTTTTTTTTTCTCAGTTATGCTACAACTTGTGGCGGCTAGGGTCACTGCTAGCATTCAAGGTCAGTTGGGATGGTTGTCACACTCTCTTTGGGGTTGGTTATCAAATGTGCCACCAATGGCCATATATGTATTAACTCTCTGAGACACACACACACAAAAAAAATCTAAATAGCAACAATAGGCCAATCTAATTGTTCCAATCTATATTTTGGTGCATAACATTTATATTTAAATAATATGTTATAAAATAGTACGTATTCAGCAAGTCTATGTTTTATTTCAATGTTCCCAATGTTGATATTCCCAGTGCCTGTGTGTTATACGTATATTTCCAATGCCTGTGTGTGATACTTACATTCTGAATACATTTCACTTCACTTTTTTTGCATAATTTTCAAAAATATTTCTATGTTATCATTCCCCCGATGGGGTTGGTTGTCACAAGCTGTCAGTGTCTATTTGGCAGCCCATATCTTTTGAAGACAATGAATTTAAGGCGATTTACGACCCTCCAGTCCTACCTGACACTTTAAGCTTACATTATACATTGAAATAGAATTTATTCATAACACCGTTTTTGAGGGATTCAAATGCAAGCAAAAAATGTGACAACCAACCCCGGTCTCCCCTACTCTTTGTGTCCACATATATTTAATTACCATCTAATTGTGGAGATAGGTTATTGGAACAAATCGTGGTTTAATTAATGGATTTAAATGTTGTTTCTGTGTTAAAAAGCCGAGTGAAATGTTGCAGCGACTTACCAACTATTTGCCGCTGATTAAAACGCGCTCAGTAGTGGATTAGAGGTTCGACAAACCCCGTAGAAAAACCTGGTCTGATACTGCACTCTAGTGGACATTCGATGTAGCGCAAGGTTGGAGTGCAAGGTGCGACTGCGACAAAAGGAAGCCGCAACACTTTGTCTTGCATTGCATTCCCCCCTGGGTAGCGAACATTACAGATAGCAACGACCTTTTGGTTGTATCTGACATTGATCCCAGTCCAAAATCAGTGCCAACCATCCCCAGTGCAGTCTTAGCAATTCTGGCAATGCTTTACTCAGTGTTTTAGATTGTCACCCACAGCCATTTATCATACATTGCCACAAGCTTTATCACATTATGTTCTACACTATCACATCGATGTCAACTGACTGAGGGCAACAGCATGGTTCAAATAAAAAGTTTACAGTAATAAAGTTACAGCATTACATTGGGAGTGCTATGAATGCTGAGAATTGGGAGCATTATATTGGGAGTGCTATAAATGCTGAGAATGTCTGAGAATGTCCTCACACAAGGCAACGTTAATCTAAACTTTTCTCTTTCATTGTCCCTCAATGGGGGAACAACCTACCAGTTGCTACAAGAGCAGCAACATCCCTCTCGGCCTTTAAAAAGCTTGTCAAAACCCTTCTTTTCCGAAACTGCTACCCTTCCTAACAGAACGAATCTCTACTAACCAACTCTTTACCTAGGTGCCTCGTGCTCATTTGAGTCCGTGTGCGGGGGGTGGGTGTGTCTAAAGTGTCCCTGCTCCGGGATACTTACCTAAGGCACATGTATCTCCTTGTGTGTATGTGTGTAGTCGATTTACACTGTGCTCCTCTACACCTCTTATAATGCCCTCCTTTTGTAAGTCACTGTGGATAAAAGCATCTGCTAAGTGTAATGTAATGTAATGTAATAGGGACCCTTCTGGGTCTCCCTGAGACAGCCAGTGACTCTCTCTCTCTCTTTCACTTTCACACACACACACACACACACACACACACACACACACACACACACACACACACACACTGACATGAAAACATATATCCATCCTCTCTCTTCACACCCCTTCCTTTCATATAAACATAGGTACACACACGTATGCACTCTCTCTCTCTTTCTTTCTCTCTCTCTCTCTCCCTGCTTTCTTACTTTTTCTCTCTCCTTCTCTTCCTACCTCCTCCACATCTCTTATTCCCTTGCTTTTATGCCTGGATAAGTGAGATTCCGTCACCTGCTCACATGGCAACCATGAGCCTGTCTCTCTGAGAAGGGATATTTCCATATCACACTGTGTGGGCAGATCCTCACACACACACACACAGACACACAGACACACACACACACACACACACACACACACACACACACACACACACACACACACACACACACACACACACACACACAATGCGTACATACATAAACATCAACATACAAAGACACACACACATACACACATACAGTCATACATACTTCATATGCATATAAATATGCATGCATACATACATCTCTTGTAGGTGTTCTGTTTAAGAGCACTAGCTATGTGAGAGAGCCCCAGTGTTGTTTGTATGGGTAATAATTGGTGTTGTGTCCAACCAGCCTTATGTAACACCTCTACTGGCTCTGTTATTGTTTTGACCTGCCATTCCTCCCTCCACAGTCTCTCCAGTGCTTTCATTTGTGCAAATAAGTGCTCTCTCCACCTCTCCTCTCCTCTACTCATCTCTCCATCTCTCCTCTCATCTCCTCTCCACATTGCTCCTTTCATCTCTCCATCTCTCCTCTTCTCACCTCACCTCCTCTCCTCACCTCTCCTGTCTGTTACGCAACGTCACAGACTGCAGCTGAAACCAGGATGACTCCTGACTGCTGTTTGTTTGTGTTCTTCCCTGGGAACTTGAGGGTCTTATGTAAGCCCTTATCAGTGTCTGTAGTGACTACATGCATGTCTAGAGGGCGCTGTCTGCCCTGTCATACCAGCTCATTTTTCTGCTCAAGTTGACTGTTACGGCGCTGCGGTGACTGGAGCAGTCTGAGCCATCATCTCATCTCATCTCATCTCGTCCTCTGCTCTGCATTTCTGGAATTATCTG
Organism: Coilia nasus; assembly: GCA_027475355.1. Taxonomy (NCBI): domain Eukaryota; kingdom Metazoa; phylum Chordata; class Actinopteri; order Clupeiformes; family Engraulidae; genus Coilia; species Coilia nasus. The sequence goes on from CM050217.1 coordinate 32,868,256, forward strand.
CTCAAATACTGTCAGGGCCTCACAGCAACGAGGAGGCAGATGAGTCAGATTCACTTATCCCCCCCACTCCTCTCTTTCCCCCAATATTCAGATTCCATTATTCCCCCCACATCACTACTCTCTCTCTCCTCTGATAATAAGTCAGATTCACTTGCTCCCCCCACCCCACTCCTCTCTCCCCCCCAATATTAAGTCAGATTCACTTGCTCCCCCCACCCCACTCCTCTCTCCCCCCCAATATTAAGTCAGATTCACTTGCTCCCCCCACCCCACTCCTCTCTCCCCCCCAATATTAAGTCAGATTCACTTGCTCCCCCCACCCCACTCCTCTCTCCCCCCCAATATTAAGTCAGATTCACTTGCTCCCCCCACCCCACTCCTCTCTCCCCCCCAATATTAAGTCAGATTCACTTACTCCCCCCACCTCACTACTGTCTCTCCTCCAATATTAAGTCAGATTCACTTATTCCCCCCACCCTACCCCTCTCTTTCCTCCAATATTAAGTCAGACTCACTTATTCCCCCCTCCAATAATAAGTCAGATTTAAAGTATTCCCCCCACCTCTCTCTCCTCCAACAATAAGTGAGATTGACTTATTCCCTTATCCCATGCTGCGGATGCTCCAGCTGGGTATACTAGTCCTGTGTATGTGTGTGGGTGCGTGCGTGCGTGCGTGCGTGAGAATCTCCGCTGGTCTGCGTGCTGTGGCTGCTTCGGCTGGGTACACTGGTTCTGTAGATAAACCTCTTCTGATGTGTCACTCAGCGTGAAGCTGAGTGGGTGGAGGCTTTACAATGTTAGCAACTTATGGAAAAACCAAGGATGATGATGTCAATCAGACTTTACACAGATGAGATTTTAAATAATTTGTTTTGAATAAATCGGATTTTAAATATGATGATGATGACGAGCCATGTAAAGTGCAACTGGTTATGTTTATACCATTGGAGATTTAATAGACTGGATGTCTGTAGGTAAATGCTTCCCCACCTACGCACAAAAGTACCTCTTACCACAAAAGTCCACAAAAGTCTCTTTCTTACTCACACATAAACACACACACACACATGCAGACAGAGAGAGAGAGAGAGAGAGAGAGAGAGAGAGAGAGAGACAGAGACAGAGACAGAGAGACAGACAGACAGACAGACAGAGCAAGAGAGAGAGAGCAAGAGTGAGAGAGAGAGGCAGACAATGAGAGAGAGACAGAGAGCAAGAGCAAGAGAGAGAGAGACAGACAGTGAGAGAGAGACAGAGAGCAAGAGCAAGAGAGAGAGAGGTGCATGGAAAAGAGTGTGTGTGTGTGTGTGTGTCTAATGGATGATGACTCCGAGCTGACACTGCAGGAAACTCCAACAGGGGGAGATGTTAAGATGGGAGGATGGGAGGTGTTTCTCAGAGGAGATGAGTTTTCAAAAGCTCCCCCAAAATAGACAGGAACACTGCTATTCTGGGTGGTAGCTTGTCCCTTCATTGAGAACCGCTGCTACTGTAAGTTGAAGTTGAAGTTTGTGGGTATTTGTGGATATTTAAGTGTCAGGGATCCCAAGCACTCTATGGTAAAAGCTAATGTCCTTTATTGTTATACTATCAAATGTGTTCTAATATATTGTTATTACATTGTAATAAACACAGCAACCTACATATATTGTTTCAAACATTATCCATTAGTTTCCAAGACTTTTACTCACTAGAAAGAACCACTGATTTACACTATGTCAATTAAGGAAACATACTTGTTAAAGGATTTTGGAACTGCTCTGAATTGTTTTATCACCTCTAGACAAACTAATGCTGGTCTGGTAACCAGCACTGTGACATTTCTGTCAGAACATGGAAGCCAGATATGCTTACACTGTATGCTGCTTTTGTAAGTGATTGTGATAAAACAGTTTCTATGTCAGAGCCATAATTGGACTTAATTCTGAGAAAACTTGGAATTATCATGAGAATCATGCAACAACTACAGAATGTGATCGTGGAATGCTTGATATGTGGTACGGTTTTCTTATTTACATTTTAACCTTTTAGTAACCTGGCACTTTTTAGTATTTAATTCTTAATTTATAATGCTCATGCACTTTAAGGATTGCACTTACGAACTGTGTTGTATTCATACAATGACAATAAAGGAATTCTGATTCTGAGGAACTTGTCACTAGCCAGGAGTGGAGCCAGATCTGACACTTTACACTCTCAGAAAAGAAGGTACAGAATTGTACTTTTAGGGGTACAAAGGCTTGTCACACCGGCAGTACCCTAAGGCACATAATTGTACCTTTTAACCACTGTTTTTCAACTAGTTTGTACCTTCTCCAGAGCTGAATAGGTACACATCGGTACCTTAAGGTCCAAATATTAGCCTTTCTTGGTACATTAATACGTATTGTACCTTAAGATACAGATTTGTACCCCTACTGTCCCCATATTTCTGAGAGTGTACCTTCTCTCAGCTCAATCTTCCCCCTCTCTTAGCTCAATCTTCCCCCTCTCCTAGCTCAATCCATGAGTGACACATTACAGCAGGAGTGACAAATTACAGCAGGACTGTGCCAGCAACACAGCTAGCTGCCGCAGGAAGTGACATCATTTAGAGAGCTGTCCACCAAATGATACACAGTGGCTGAATTCCAGAACTCCTACATTCCTCCCGCAACAACTGCTCCTGTCTCCATGACAACCACTGACACCAGGCAGGCTAATGAGACATGAGTGTGACCTGCAGATTGATGTCACAGAATTTTGACCCACAGTCAGTGCCTGTCTCTAGGAGCATGGATCTGCTGTTGGTCTCAGTGTTTTGAGTCAGACACTAAACTGACATGTGCATATACTCCTATCCATTTGAACTTCATTAGAGACATGTATGCTCCTCCCTGGCTGCTCTGCTCCTCAGAGAAACATCATCTGGCCATCCCTTGCCATTTCTTTTGTTGAATCTGATTTTAACGGCAGTTAATATTATACACAGACAAAAATGCGCAGTCAGAGAGTTAAAGCTTTTTTAACTTTAGTTTTAAACTTTTTTTCAATTTAGTTATATAAATGTGTGTTATGATTTGATTATCGCCCCATACCCTATTTGATTCTGTTTTTGTTTTGTTCTTTTTTCTACAAGTTAGCCAAGTTTTCTTTTCTTTTCATTTTCTTTATAGTTTGGTTTTTGTAATTTTGTATGTCACTTTGGAGAAAAGTGTCTCCCAAATACTCAAACTGTAAACCATATTTCATTGTGGAATACCTGAAGAAATTACTTATAGAACAATTCTCATAGCTGGCTTTCATGCCAGTCAATCAGATGTGAAGTTACACGGTAATGCCATAACATTATGAGTTTGGTTTAATGTATGGCGGCAACTAAGGACAAAGAAACCATGGCTGATACTGGTTACACAGGAGTGGTGAGAGGTGTGAGAGCCAACAGGAAAGCAGGGGGTGGGGTGTGTATGCAAGAACCCAGAGCATGCGAGGCTAGAAACAATATTTACATGCTAATTAGTGTAGTTTACTATCATTTAAATGCTAATTAAAGTAAACTATATTTTTTATTCATTGTTTTTTTTACAGTTGACCATATGACCTTCTTTATCAACCACAAAGGCAACACAGTCGATGAGGCTTTCAATAATCGCTTGATCCAACCCAAAATCTTTCTGGAGGGGAAACCACTCCACTGGAACTAAACTAAACTATTTATTATCCTACATCCTATCATCATAATAATTCTTTGTTTGAGCAGGACCAGATTACATAAAATAAATAACATTTGACCATAATAAAGACTAGAAGTAGTTTTACACAAAGACACATAACCAAGGGCCACAGAGAATCACAACATACAACAGCAAAATGGCAATGTTGCGATTCTTTCACACAAAGCTAGCTCCATTGAGAAGGTTCTCAGCTGTGATTCCTCTATAGTGAAAGAAGTGACCAAACACTACAGAGCAGTGCTGTCTCTCTCTAAAATCAAGAATCTCTTGGTGACTTATCTCTTATGAGATCACCTCCTCATCCAACACCTCCATCTCCCTGACAACCCCTACTCTTCACCTAGTATGCACTTCCCTACTTGTTCTCTCTACACCTGTTTTATTTACAGACATGTCACTTTAAGTTCTTTGTTGTGAAGAGATGTTACTTTGAATTCCTGTACTTCTATCTGTTGCTTCTGTGGTCCTCCACCCAACAGGAGCTTTTGAATGTCTCCCATTGGTTAAGGTCGCCTGCATGTCCTCTATTGGGTGAGGCAACTGCCTGTAAGTCTCTAATGAGGCAAAGCAACTGTCTACAAAAATGTAGCTGTCTGCAAAACGTAAGGCAGCTGCTTGTATGTACATCTCCTATTGGATAAGGCAGCTGTCTGTTTCTCTACTGGGGTTTTGGTCAAAAGCATATCAGTTAAAATAACATGTTTATGTCCTAGAGATTTAATGTTAAGGAACTGAAGTTTGAAGCTTAAACATCAAGTATTTCACTCAGCAATCTTAACACTTCAGGAGTTGGTGTAAAATCCAGCACTGTTGATGCCATCTTGAACCCCTGGGGCACCTGAGGCTTGTGTGACTGTGTTGTCACTAATAGCAGGTGTTGAGCTGCCAGTGTGTTTAGTGACAGAGGGGCTGGATGGATCTGATATGGTTTGTTTCCAGGAGGACTGCGGAGGAAATCTCCCATCCTGACGCCCTCCTTCTCTCCCTCCCTCTTCCTTCTCTCTCCCTCCCTCCCCCGTCCACTCCCAGCCAGTGCCGTGCATAATACCTTGTTGCTAAGTAACATCACTGGAATGCGGCTGTGTTTTCTTTTTCTACATGCTGCTGTATCTGTGTGGTGTGCGGGTGTGTGTAAGCTTGTCTGTATGTTTGTGTGTGTGTGTGTAATTCAGCAGTGTGCGTTGCTTGTCTCCCTGTGCGCATGGACTGCATTTGTGTTACACAACCCTTTCTATCAGTGCAAAGTGCACACTTATCAGTAATAGCAAACCTTCATCCCCTGGACTAGGGAGAGAGAGAGTCAGCTAGGGAGAGAGAGAGAGAATGACAGTGAATGGTATACTTTAAAAGGAAAAAAAGACAAAGCAAAGTAGGAACAGATGACAAGACAAATAAAAGTATAAGAGGGAGAATTAGATGACTGGCTGGGGCAGAGTAAGAAAGATAGAAGAAGGATAAAGAAGAGGGAATGGGAGAGGAAAAGAGAGAGGAGGCCACTGTATTCATGTGCGTAAAAGACTTTTACAGATTCAAGGGCAAAAGTGTACGGTCAGAGTTGGCTGTGTGTTTGTTTGAGAAAAACCACCTGGGAATACTGTAGCCTCTGCTGCAAGATAAACTGCCCATCTCACATCAGCAGAAATAGAAGGGACAATGCAGCTAATAGGAAGCAACTGAATGTTGATATGGAGGGAGCAACTAAAATAGAATGATATAGTGTTACATTCTGAGAGCGAGAGTGAGGACCTAAATGTAAGACACCGACGAAACTTCCAAAAAATCAAAAACTTTTCTCATAGCAACTCGGGAAGATACAACACAGACAAACATGGAAAACAGCATGGCAGCGTGACATGAAGACAGTGTAACATGAAAACAATGAACAAGCTAGATCTGAACAAACACAAGCCTTGCATCTGAATCCTTAGTAGGTACTGCGTTCTAGGCAGTACTTACCACTTGATCATTACAGTAGTAGCTTCTACGTAGCAAGCTACTACTGTATGTCCTTTGACCTGGATATTTACATCAATGTCATGATTTTGCTGTCTTGAAGCAAAGGGTTAGCTACCACCGCTAGTTAGCCATGCAGCCATGGATGTCTATGCTGCAGTCTCCTTTTAACAGACAATCTTAACATTTACTAAAATTGGTGATGTTAAGAACTATTTACATGGCTTTCATTTACTGAAGTACACATGGCTTTTATTTACATTTGTACACCATCAGACAAGCAACTGGTGTCTCCACCATCTTGGTTACTTTTAGCGAGCAGGAAGTTTGGGTTCTTCTTCTACAGTTTTCAAGCTGTGATTTCTAGGATCATGTAGTGTAGTTTGTTTGCACACTGCAAAATACTACCAGAAATAGCCACCCGGTGTAGTTTCTGTTACTACACTGAAACAATTGAAGTAATTTCACACAACTATATGGTGTCAGGGCTTTAAAACACACTATCGCATGTTAATTTCTCAGCTGTGTTAATACACCCACCAAGTATCCTCATGATAGTTAGCATTGTTTTTGCCTACACACAATTCAAATATAGCATTGCTCACAAACACTCCCTTTGTTCGCAGATTGGCCTGGTACCGAATTTTATCAGAGTCAATGGCATGTCAATGGAAGCAAGACTCCCACTAGGAGAAAATATTCGAGCAAAAGGCTTACAGCCAGGCTAGGAAAACATGCCTTTTGACCATGGAAACTTTTTGGAAACAATCCTGCTTTTAAATTAATACTAAGTAGTTTTCATCTTCAGTCACCCTACAGGATTGAAGCAGAATTGTCTCTCATTCGAACTACAGAGACATGCCCACTTATCCAAACTTATTTAGTGTGGTTATAGGCCATGTAGTGTGGCAAAGTGTGCCTTTCACCCAGTTACAAGTTGATGAACCACTGAAACGGTTTTGGCTGAAACAATTTAGGTTGAAGCAACGCTTAGTGTTGCTTCAACCAAATTTGATATTTCTCTCCAAGAACATGTTAGTGAATGTATAAAAATGCAAGAGCCTAAATGAACCTGGGTCTGAAGGAAGAGGAAGCCATCGTTACACTGCTCTCTAACACATTTGCCAAAAAAATTATTGACATGATTAACCACCTGATGAAAGAAAATATTTCTAGGAAAGTTAGGGAGCCAGGATTTTTTTCCGTGCAGATTGATACGACATAGGATGTTACCTCCGTAGACCAGTGTGCTGTTGTCCTCACCTATGTGACTTGATACGGTCCATTAAAAGCTCATTGGTGTTGTTTCATGCGAGTCAACAGGAGATTATTATTTTGTCCAACTACTTAAGGAAAGTCTTGCAAAGGTTGATAATGAAAAGATCAACGGACCCACTTTGTTAGCCTTTTCCTTATTCACTCTTTTTCTGCCTATTTTCTTTATTTATTGATTAATGGAGGCAATCGGAGTACAAGAACATTTTCACGTACAGCATGCATTTTGGACTCTCTAGAAGTGCAGTCCTTCACCTACTTGGGTAGCATCATCGACCAGAAGGGTGGCACAGATGCAGAGGTCAAGGCAAGGATTGGAAAAGCATGAGCCTCTATCAGCTCAATGACATTTGGACTTCCAGAGAACTGTCTCTGAACACCAAGATATGACTGTTTAACACAAATGTCAAGTCAGTCTTACTGTATGGAGCAGAGACTTGGAGGACAACCAAGACTCTCATCAAGAAAGTCCAGACTTTCATCAACAGTTGCCTCGGCAGAATTCTCCAGACCTGCTGGCCTGACACCATCAGCAATGGCAAACTTTTGGAAAAGACCTGCCAACTTCCTGCTGAAGAAGAAATCAGAAAGTGAAGATGGGGCTGGATAAGGCACACCTTACGCAAGCCAGCAACTAACGTTGCCAGACAGGTGCTGAGGTGGAACCCCCAGGGAAAACTGAAAAGAGGTCGTCCAAGTCCAGGTCGTCTTGGCGGCATCACCTAGAGACTACTAAGATGGGTTACACTTGGAGTCAGCTTGAAAAGATGGCCCAGGACAGAGGACTTTGGAAAGCTGTGGTTGGTGGCCCATACCCTGATAGGGGTGACGGGCAATGATGATGATGCATATGCAACTTGGAGTGACCTGCGTTACTTCAAAAAGAGCAAGTATTAAATGGCTTCTCATGGAATGAGACTCATACAAGCGTAGGAATATGTGGGAGAAAGTGAGTAATGACAGGCATCACAGATGGCTCTCCCCCATTGAAGAGACCAGGTGGTGGGCCAAGGACCAAGGCCTGAGCAAGATATTTGGCTGTTTAGGTAACTCAAACAACGCCTTGTTTGTTAATTTGATCATAACATTAAAATGATAGTGGAAAAAATGTCAATGAAAGCACGTCAGACCAAGAGCTAGGGGCTACACTGAGTCTGTACTGAAGTGTAAGACCATGGTTACAGCACAGATATTTCGGAGGATCTGTTAGCTCATTTCCACTGCCGCAATGCCGGTGCCAGGTCGGTGCCCAATTTAGAACTGGTTCTGCCTGTTTCGACCAAACACTGACAGGTGCTGGTGCCAAAAACTACCCTGAAGTATCTGGTACCAGAATCAGAACCACATACTGTACTTCACAGCGGTTGCTACCATAGCAACATAGCTCTACACAACAGCTGATGTGGTATCCACCATTTTTACTTGCTGAAAGTACCCAGATAGCAAGCACACGTTGGCACAACGGCGTGCAACACGTTGGCCTGACGTTGTTTACTGACGGTGGGCCAACAACATTTTGGCCGCTGGGGAAACGTTGTAACCACGTCGGATATCGACCTAACTGAAGTACGTCACAATGGAACTGTTCCCTCTGCTTGCTGTTGGTAAGAGGTTGGTAAGACGTCGGCTTATACGCAATTGCCGACGTTTTTTGTGTCCGTACGCTACACTAATGATAAATGTTTTGGTTTACATCGTATCATATTATCACATACATGTCCAAAATCAATTCCTGAAGCATGCAGGAAATTATAGCCCTATTGCCTACTAAATTGTACAGCCTATATGTCTCAACCAATTAAAAAGTGGGTCACACAAAATCAAATACAATAATTTATTGAAATAGCAAAATAAACAATGTTCAGGCTCCCATCCTGCAAAAACAAATAAAAAACTTGATAAGTTCATAGATCCATTGTCTAACAACGAAAGGCACACTTGTGTCTGTACCAACAAAAAAATCTTAATTGGCTACTTACTCTGAATCGGAATCCAACTCACTGGACGAAGATTGATCTGTGGACAAAAGGAGACAACTATAAACCCACTGCGCAAAGTGATAATCGTCAGAAGAGGATTATTGGACAAATTACTATGGCTGGAAGACAGGTAATGAAGTATTTGTGCATTATACTGCATTTGTAACTGTCTTTATTTTCACGGATTGCACGACCATGGTGCTCATTGCCTATATCAGTTTACATAAGCCTAAGCCTATATCAGTTCATTGCATGCATTCCATTTGCAGAAATGCATTTCCACGTTGCAACTGCAAAATACGTGCATAGGTCTGGCCAAGCGTCATATTCTTCCCATTATTTTCATATTGCTAGACCAGTGCGCACGAGAGCTAGGCCCACAGCGCGTCATTTGGTAAGTGATTCCCATCCTGCTAAGCTACCCTACAACTGCGTCTGTTCGACCTCAGTAAAGCAATGGTGTTTAGCTTATGGTTAAAAAGTGCTTACTTTAAACTTTTACCTTTTAAAAACGAATTCAGCCTATGATTGTTTTCAGCTAGTCCATGTAGGTCTAGTTCAAATGCACGTGGTGCCCGCATGAGCCTCGCGTTTGGTGCTGGGGATCACAGGATAATGCTACCAGTTCACCTTTGAAATAAGGTAACGCCGCTTGTTCTTGCTGAGAAAATATCTAACAGGTAGAAAAAATATTGTAGTCTGGAGTTGTATAGCCTTTAATTTCTGTAAAGATATTCAGTCAGTGGTTGTTGGATTATTTAGATTTTAATGGAATTCATTGACGCTTCTGGGGAAGCCTCCTAAACTTTAACTGAGGTAACAAAAGACAGTTATTTGAAGTTAAAGGAAAAACTATTATCAAGGTAAAAGAAACTATTCGTACAAAAATTAGTACCGTGTTATCGATGACGTCGAACCAACGTCGTAACAACTGTGGATTCTCAACGTCGGCTTTTGGTCTGAAGCCAACCTTAACCCAACGTTTGCGTTCGGTCGATGTTGCGGGACCGACGTTGGTGTGAGGTCGGCCCAACGTTGAAATTCCACCGCCGACCTTTCCAACCAGTAGCCAACCAATGCCGACGTCGGGCCAACGTGTGCTTGTTATCTGGGTACCAGTTAACTAAAATGAATGATAAAACAGTATTGCAGTGGTTTACTTTTGTAGATGATTTTGACCTGGTTCATTATGTGAAAGTGCGTAGGCATCATGGGCAAATTATGCTAATATGATAAATTTGACTAGCCTACTTGAAGAAGTTGTCAACCTCTGTACTTCTGAACTGACCTCTGACCTCTGAACCTTTGACCTCTGAACATATTCTGAAAACAGCCTACCCTTCGTCTGGAGGATAATCATATTATAAACAGACTCAAGTCAGGCAACAATAAGAAGTCAATTTTCCTCATTTGTTCTTTACTTTTTGTGAAACTGAAGCACAATAAAACACGAAATACAAATGGGAATCTGTAATTCAATGGTTAGCTAACACTAGCTTAACATTAGAAAGTCCATGGGCAGGCTAAGCGTGATTAGCATCGCTATATTCAAAATTTACTTTAAACAAGTTAGAATCGTGTTTTTAAAAAATACTCAGTAGGAATTACAGAAATAATAAAGATTAAAAATTCGCTAGTATAGTAACTTCGAGATATGAATTTTCTGCATTTTAAAAAAGAAACTAATTTGATTACACTCTTTGCAGTCTCAAAACTAGCTATGGCAAACCTAGATGGACAAAATACAATTCTTGCAGGGGCAGAAGGTTATTTGTGTACTGATACGTTGGGAATTTAATAAAAACGGCTAGAAACATGCTGATTATCTGTGGAAGTAATTTCAATGAGAAATTGTCCAATGTCCAGATACCTTCAGACTAGTGGCATGGACCTAATCGCCATTCACTGGCTTGTAATGGAGGCCTTAGGCAGCCTAAAAACATGCACCAGGTACGTGATGGTGTCACAAAAGCAGCATATGTATTTGCTAAGCCAGGAAACAAGAAGCTGGAGGAGAGTGGATGCAAAGATTGTGGTTCAGGTGCATCTACATGAAATAAGGATTAGAAAGAGGAAGACTACGCAAAGTGAGGTACTAGAGGAACAGCATGGGTTGAGTGCAGAGGATCAGTACAGGGTCAGGGTGCACAATATTATTTTGGACACAATCACTGAGAGCATTCAAATTCAGATTTCAGCAAATGGAGCTCTTTATAATGAGTTTTGCATGCCTCCACCCAAGAAACTTTGGTACGCAAATACAATCACCTGACTGAACATGTCACTGGACTAGCCTATACGTTCCTGTTGTCCTTTTGGCTATATCAGCACATTTGTTTTCATCATATCAACACACAATTTTTGTCCACACACATCTTTTTCACTTCCCAATGTCAATGCCCAAGACATGACAAAGACAGCATGGCCAACAAAGTTTGTAGTTGATTCTCCAGTGCCAATGGCATTTATTGTTGTTATCTGCAATTGTGTACATGACACCTTTCACATGATGTGAGTACAACTGTATATTGTATTTTGCTAAAGTACTACTGCAGGCAACCCTCTTAGGGCCTCAGCCTCCCTTGACTTAATGTTTCAGTAATCAATCTGCGCATAGAAATTGAACACAGAAGCAGTTGTTACAGCAGACACTCAGGACAGTCCAGTGTTGTATAGTAACGTAATAATAATAGTAATAGTAATAATACTTCACTACTGTACTTAAGTACATTTTGGAAGAATTTGTACTTTACTTGAGTTTTTTTAAATGTTGATAACTTTCACTTTTACTTCACTACATTTCCGAACCTAATTGCATACTTTTACTCCGATACATTTTCAATGTGCTGTTTAGTTACTCGTTACAAAAAAAAAAAAAAAACTGACTGCAATGAAGTCAGGACGTGCCTGGACTTGTTCGCAATAGACTACACCTGTTGGCTTCACGCAGTAAGCTAGCTTCGCACTCAGTCCTGATGGAAGAGGAGACGGAGACAGCAGTGTTTTATGTTTTTTTTTTCTTGATGGTGTGATGTACACCTGATTTTCAGCACTGACTTAATCTTATTTTAAAAAACAAAGGTTTACCAAAAAAAGGTGTTAAACTGTGGTCTACATCTTCAGATGCCAGATAACATTCAGTTTTCTCTCCACTTTTGTTTATAATGACAGCATGTGTGCAGGGGTTAAATTGGGATTTGCTATGTGGGGGGGGCTCTGGTCTGGGGTCGGAGTGAACAATCTTTTTTTTTTGATGGCCCACACACACATACACACACACTTTACTGCACTGTTTTTTGCATTGCTGATTCACTCAGATAGCCTACTATACTACAAAATGTTAAGTTCATATTGGAGTGAGAATTGGTACTGGCATGACATGTAATATATTATCTGCCACATCTTAACATACCTGGCATACCATTACCACCAAGAGACAACCATTATAATACCAAATCAAATCAAAATATTGAAATATTATGGATGTCAGAATATTTTAAATCTTGTCACAAATACCTATACTGTAGAAGTTAAGGTGGAAATCATCATGTGAAACACATGCAGAGGGGAAATGCTCAATGTGTTAGTGTAGCCTAAATATTGATCCTTTATGAAAAAACTTTCAAGGCTTGCACAATTTTTAATAATCAAAACAGTTGATTTTGCACAGATAAACAGACATGCCTATGGGTTTCACACGTTTTGAAATGTAGCCTATTTGATATGGATAGCTTTCTCAGGTTGGGATATGAATGCAGAACTGTATCCACAATACATGTAGATATATATTGTGAATTTAATGTTCCTTTTCTGGCAAACCGTTCATCGTAGCAACTAGCAACCGGGACTGTTGGATGTCTCTGGTCGAGTAGTTTCAGATGATATGTGGATGGTATTTGTGTGATAACTCTCTAAGTCATTCAACTGAGAAGAATTGATGTGCAATACGTGCATGGCGATTTATAACGCATAATTTATGCAACGCATGTCCAGTTACTTGGTGTCAAGTAGGCTATTTCGCTACTCACTGAGAAGTTCCATAAAAAATCATACCAGTAGTTTAAATTAACATTTCAACATATCTGAAGTGTGCTGCCCACATTTTGAAGAAGTCTGTAAGCTCCAGCTTTTCTCATTTTAACCTTTACCTCTAAAAGTCCAAAACAACAAAATACTTAACCCTCTAGTATCAAGGTGAAATAAAGATTGTATCGACAGTTAATTGGCTTGGAGCAGAAGACGACAAAAACTGTTTTGTTTATGTTTGCCAGAGGTAGCCTAACTTCAGGTAAGGTTAGGCTTATGTCAACTTTGTGTCATTACGTTAGCATGTCAGTCTACAACTTTGTCTACACTACAACTAGTGGCAAGTCGAACTACAACTTTGAGTCGCTCCCGTTACGTCAGTAAACTAGGGTGACCAGATTTCCAGAGTCTAAAACCGGGACACTGTGTGTGACGTCATGCGCGTGCACATTCTTAGACATTGTCGTGTAGTAGTCTAGTCTGCTATCAAAGAAAACCGTTAAAACACGGCCGCTGTATACTGCAAGATACATTGTAACATTGACTGCGAAGATTTCACAGAGCGCACCTACCATTGTCACTCACACACACACACACACACACACACACACACATTGACTCTGAATTACTGGAAACTTCATTAGGCTTTAATTTAACAGTTTTGTATATGCGATCACTGTAATTTGGGCAGCTTGATGTGGTGTTGGGTGAAAACCGGGACATTTTTGCGTCCCGACGGGCTTTTGTCGGGACTCGGGATACGCGACTAAAGATCGGGACTGTCCCGGTCAAACCGGGACGTCTGGTCACCCTACAGTAAACACAAGTTCACCATGCTGTAATTCGAAACTGATTGCAACCACGGAGAAACAAATGAATGCCAGTTTTCACATTTCATAAAGATTCCATAAAGCTACGGTTGTGGATTCTTATAATCAGATGAGTTTCATGTACACAATCGTTGGATTTCACTTACTTCTCTGGCCGGCAGCTAACTGTTAGATTTGGGCAGGCGCCAGATTTTGCGGTGACGCGCCTATCGTTCAGTGTAGTCCTTTATCAGCTTTTTAATTAACATTAAAAACAATTCAGATTAGTGAAAAAAAGAAAGTATGACCACCTGAATCGATAGAACTGCCCAGCATGCATATCATATGAAAGCCACTATCTTAACTTTGGAGTGTGAGCCGAAATGTAATTTTTTGAAGAAAAAATCCCATTAATTTCGATAGAGGTGGGGAATGCAACCAACAGGGGGCGATGAGATTACTTTCCCTCCCTATAGTCGCAAGACATGTCCACACGCAACTGTCGGCGATCAGCAGTGGTTTTGGGGGGGTCGAGTGGGGCAATTGCCCAGGGGGCAATTTCGTGAAGGGCGCTGGGGCGCTTGAAAAAAGGCTGTGAGAAGGGGAGAGGGGAAGGGGCGCGGGGGACTAATTGCAGAGTATTGCCCGCTTGTGCATTGCATTTGAGAGACGCAGAGGTGAACTGTCCCCCGCGCCCCCTCCCCTTTGCCCTTCTCTCGCAGCTTCTGTGCACTGGAACTTTTCAGCAGGGGCGCGGGCAGCCAAAGGGGGCGCCAATTTGCCAATTTCCTACACAGTGATGTGATAGATATTAAAAACTTTTTTAGATGATATATATATATATTTCAAGCGCTCGTGAGGCCAATAGCACGGCGCCCTTTCACGAAATTGCGCCCTGGGCGAAGGCCCAGCCCGACCCCCCCTAGAACCGCTACTGATGTTGACTGTCGAGTGACAAACAGAAGGAGATGGACAGAAAAAGGTCAAAGCCATTAGAAGAGTAAAAACGAGCAAAAGATGAAGGTATGCAACTGTTCTCTCTGCATGATTACATTATCCATGCCATATGAAGGGCTAATGTTAACCATGGTATAACTCTTACGTTTGTTAGCCTTCTAGCTATGATGCTACGATTGCTATACTCAACAATAATTCGGTCTTAGGGCTCATTTCCACCGCCTCGTTCAGCGCGTAGCCGTGTTCAGCGCGTGGGCGTATACAATAGGTTTGTATGGGGACAGAATATGCTCAGAACACGCTTGCGGTGGGAATGGTCTCATCTGCTAACGTGCATTCTAAATGAATACGGACAGAATACGGCCACGCGCTGAACACGCAGAGAGTGCGGTGGAAATGGGCCCTAAGCTCAACAAACACAAGATCTAATTTCACCACAAGATTTGGCTTTGCAACAGAACTGTTACAAGTTCAGTTATTATTGATTTCCATAATTTGGGTTAACATTGAGTCTTGTAATTAGCCAACAGAATGTTATTATGGTAGTAATATGAGTATAGCAATTTGCTGCAACTCATAGTTTGCATAGTTTAACTATAGGCTAGTTTAGCATAGTTAACCAATCATACCTTAGCGTGTAACAAGGATACTGTCTAGGCTAAGCCATTAGCCAACAAAATGTTATGGTAGTTTCAACATTTGCAATTTGCTGCAACTCATAGTTTGCACAGTTTAACTATAGGGTAGTTTAGCATAGTAAACCAGTCATACCTGAACGTGTAACAAGCATACTGTAGAATTCGAGGCAGTTAACCAAGCAGCTAATGGTTCCTCCCTAAAAGATAGATTAATATAGCGTCTAATGACAGACATTTGGCATGTAATGGCATGTTAATATAAAAATCCAATTTATGGATGTTTTGTATAAGAGTTTTTTTAGCATACAGTATTTTGATGAATCAGGAAAAAGGCTAAGCTGACTACCATAACGTTCAGGGGGTGGAGATAGGCTGATTGTTTTTAATATGCTGAGAGACATTGCTGACATTACAGTTAAAGCCGACATTAATTGTGTAGTGTCGTGTTTTGCACCGTGATGTGAAGCCTAATAGAAATCGGTTGTCCGATGAAAGATTTGAAAGACTTCTCATGCAATATGATTATCGTTTTAGTGGGAAGCACCCCCAATGATTTAACAAAGTGCCTTGGCTATAGACAACAACTGCAATGAAACATGTTTACTCTGATATCGTCTAATGTGGTTAGATGTCCAGAGTTATTTTATTTAGTAACGCGTTTTATTTAAATGGTCTAGTTTGTTAAGGGGTTTATGCTGTAGTAGCCTATATGCCAGTCTCTGCATGCTATTTTATTAATTCTATTAGAATTATTATCTATTAGTGAGTGCTGTTATCAAGTTAACCTGTTTTAGACTTGTGGCTTGTTTTTCTTACGACATAAGCCTGCCAGTAGTGCAATACTGATGTGACCCTGTGCAGTGCTCTATTGAGCTTTGTCGTGTAGCCTGTTTTCGTTAAATGGCACGAAAGAACGACTTGTCATACAAGATGTATGCTTGTTGCAATAGGAATTTATGTGTTTTGCTCAAGGCCGTTGATGAGTAACATAAAGTAAT
This sequence comes from Coilia nasus, assembly GCA_027475355.1. Taxonomy (NCBI): domain Eukaryota; kingdom Metazoa; phylum Chordata; class Actinopteri; order Clupeiformes; family Engraulidae; genus Coilia; species Coilia nasus. The sequence continues at coordinate 32,884,605 of CM050217.1, forward strand.
GTAAGGAGTTACTTTCCATACACAGTAAAGAAGTAATGTAATGCATTACATTATTTAACAGTAGCAAGTAATGTGTAATGCATTACTTTTTTTGAGTAACGACCCCAACACTGCCAGGGACAGGGGGCAAAGAACAGTTTATTGGAGACCAGTGGTCAAAAAACACACAAAAGATCCCAAGATAGATTAGACAGAAAAGCAAAAGCAAGCAGAGGCCAAAAGTAGAGAAAAAAGTTTACTTAAACAAAGACCTCTAAGAAGATACACTTGAATACAGTCAACACTTCAAGAAACGCAGAGCAGGTCCATGTGGTCTGAGGTGAGGCCAGACAAAGACTGGCTGGAGAGAAGTTTAACTGAACCTGGTGATTAGGGCAATGAGGAGCAGGAGCAGATCATGAATAGGCAGGGAAGACTGAATGAGGGACAGGTGTTCCTGGAGAGTGAGAAGGAGCCATGACTAATGGGGGACCTTGGCCGAGTTCAAGATGCATAAAACGTAGCAACAACGTACTCCCGAACCTCCCTCTCCAGATTGGGCCACCAGAACTGTTGAGCGATGTGTTGACTGGTGCGGGTAGCTCCGGGATGGCAAGCCAGGAGAGAGTCGTGCCCCCACTGCAGGACCTGGGAGCGGAGAGCGTCGGGCACATACAGTCTATCCGCCGGACAGGCGCTGGGTCCGGGCTGGTCTCGGAGAGCCTGCTGCACCTGTCTCTCAATGTCCCAAGAGAGCGCCGCAACGACCCGGGACTCCGGTATGATGGGGACCGGTCCCTGGAGATTGTCATCGTCCTTCTGGTAGCGACGGGAGAGGGCGTCCGGCTTAATATTTCGGGTACCTGGACGGAAAGACAGAGAAAAGTTAAAACGAGAAAAAAACAATGACCACCGAGCCTGTCGGGGATTGAGTCTCTTGGCAGATCGGATGTACTCAAGGTTTTTATGATCAGTCCAGACTAAAAATGGCACGGACGCCCCCTCCAACCAGTGCCTCCACTCCTCCAGGGCTAATTTAACGGCGAGGAGTTCCCGGTCCCCGATGTCGTAATTATGCTCCGCAGGGGATAGACGACGGGAGAAATAGGCGCACGGATGCAACTTGTTGTCCTCCGGGTGCTGTTGTGAAAGTACAGCCCCGACCCCAATATCAGAGGCATCTACTTCAACTACAAACTGTCTCTCGGGGTCAGGCACTTGGAGGATGGGGGCGGATGTGAACCTGTCCTTTAGGTGACAAAAAGCCTCATTGGCCGAGATAGTCCACAAAAAAGTCTGCTTAGTGCTGGTCAGAGCAGTCAACGGGGCAGCTACAGAGCTGTAATTTCGAATAAACCGTCTGTAAAAATTAGCGAATCCCAAGAACTGTTGCAGCTGCTTGCGATTTTCAGGGGTTGGCCAGGAGGTGACAGCAGACACCTTCGCCGGATCCATCTGTATGGCACCCTCTGCCACGATGTATCCCAGGAAGGCCACAGTCTTAACGTGGAATTCACACTTCTCGGCTTTGATAAACAGCGAATTCTCCAGGAGACGACGGAGGACTAGTCGAACGTGCTGTTTATGTTCTTCAATGTTCTTAGAGAATATTAAAATGTCGTCTAGGTAAATGAACACAAATCTGTCCAACACATCTCTTAAGACGTCATTTACCAGACCTTGGAAAACTGCGGGGGCATTGGTGAGCCCGAACGGCATGACCAGGTACTCATAATGGCCGTTAGGCGTGTTGAACGCCGTCTTCCACTCGTCGCCCTCCCGGATACGAACAAGATGATAGGCATTACGTAGATCGAGTTTTGTGAAGACCGTGGCCCCCTGGAGTGACTCAAAGGCGCTGGCGAGGAGTGGCAGAGGGTACCTATTCTTAATGGTGATGTCGTTAAGTCCCCGATAGTCAATGCAAGGTCGGAGGGAACCGTCCTTCTTCCCCACAAAAAAGAACCCTGCACCTGCCGGTGAGGAGGAAGGACGAATGATGCCAGCTGTCAATGAGTCCGCGATGTACTCCTCCATAGCTCTCCTTTCGGGTCCAGAGAGGGAGTAGAGTCGACCACGGGGAGGAGTGGCTCCGGGTACCAGGTCGATGGCGCAGTCATATGGGCGGTGAGGAGGCAGAGAAGTGGCCTTAGCTTTGCTAAAAGCCTGCAGGAGGTCGTGATAACACTCCGGGACATTGGAGGTGTCAGGAGGAGTCGCGGGGGAAGCAGGCGGAGTAGAAGGAGCCGCAGACCGAAGGCAGGACTGGTGACACTCAATGCCCCATTCCAGTATCGATCCAGCCCGCCAATCAAAACGGGGGTTGTGGAGTCGGAGCCAGGGTAATCCGAGAACCATAGGCACGCTGGGAGATGAGAGGAGATGGAAACGAATACGCTCACGATGATTCCCAGACGTAAGCATCTCCACCGCCTCAGTGATGTGGGTAATCTGGCCCAACAGATGTCCATCCAAAGCGCGAGCTGGCACCGGAGCTGGGAGGCGATGGCTCTCTAGCCCCATCTGCTGGGCCATACTGATATCCAAGATGTTGGCCTCCGAGCCAGAGTCGATGAGAGCAGAGAGAGAGCAAGCCTGAGTGGGTAGCTGAAGAACTACCCGCAGGAGGGGTCTGTCCCCTCTGGGAGGGCTCGTTGAGGCCGAGCTCAACCGGACGCCCTCTACTTCCGGCGAGCTCGATCTTTTAACGGGCAGGAGGTGACTCGATGCCCCTCTCCCCCGCAGTACAAACACAGGCCTCCCGCAAACCTGCGTTGTCGTTCAGCCGGAGAGAGAGAGGTACGATCCACCTCCATGGCCTCCGAGAAGTCCTGATGAGGACCGGCCAAGCGACTGGCGGCGGCGGCTCCACCAGTGGAGCGACGAGGGGGCTGACTGAACCTACCCCTCTCGCGACGTCGAGCCTGGACCCGCCGATCGATGCGGATGGAGAGGGCGATCGCATCATCCAGTGTTGTGGGAGATTCATGGGAAACCAGCTCGTCCTTCATGTACTCCGCCAAACTGTGAAGGAAGGCATCGACCAGGGCTTCCTCATTCCAGTGACTCCTACTTGCTATTGTCCGGAAGTCAATGGAATAGTCTGCCACAGTCCGTTTACCCTGGCGCATCTCCATCAATTCCCGGGAGGCGTCAGGCGTGGGAGCGCCAGCGCCAAACACCTTACGCAACTCGGCCGCAAAGGCACCGAAGGAACGACAGGCTGGCGAGTGGCGCTGGTATTCGGCTGTTCCCCAAAGTCTGGCTCGCCCCGTCAGGAGGTTTATGGCAAACGCAACCCGTGCTGCCTCAGAAGCGAAGTTTCGCGGCTGGAGGTCGAAGGTGAGCTGGCAGTTCGTAACAAATGCTACCACCTCCTCGGGGTTTCCCCCAAACCGCTCCGGCAATCCGATCTTGGGCTCGGAGCCACCAGCGACACCAGGCACTGGAGGCAGAGCCGGAAACGAAGCGGAGAGCCCAGGAGAGGGAGCCATCGGATCACTGGCTCCCGAGGATGCGAGTTGAGCCGAGATCTGGGCGAGCTGCTGAGCCTGAGCCGCTCCTTGCTGTTGAAGCATTATCACCAGCTGTCGTATATGGTCTGTCGTCCCCATCAGAGACGCTACGTCACCGGAGACACGGCCCAGCTCTCTTTCAGAATGCTCTAGTCTCTGGATAGCAGACGGGGGCTCGGGAGACTGATCCTGATCCATATTGAGGTTCGCTGGGTCCATTTCGAGGTCAGTCCGTACTGTCACGGATCCCGGACAGACAGACAGGAAAACCCAAAAGCGTAACTTCAATAAAAGTTTATTAAGGGTTGGGGGGAAAGGGACAAAGTCAATAGCTCCGGAGAGCCGGTAGGTATCCACCAGGACGCGGTGAAACACCCTGGCAGACGGGCGGTCAGAACCCACTCCCGGAAGCAGGCGAAGAGTCGTGGGCAGGCGAAGATCGATACCAGGGGCAGAAGAGCAGAGCAGAGTCGAAGACAGGCGGAGGTCGAGACCAGAAGCAGGTGAGTCAGCCGGGCAGGAGTCGTTACCGGGGCAGTAGAGCAGAGCAGAGTCGAGGGCAGGCGGAGGTCGAGACAGGAGCAGGTGAGTCAGCCGGACAGGAGTCGTTACCAGGGCAGTAGAGCAGAGCAGAGTCGAGGGCAGGCGGAGGTCGAGACAGGAGCAGGTGAGTCAGCCGGACAGGAGTCGTTACCAGGGCAGTAGAGCAGAGCAGAGTCAGGGACAGGCGGAGATCGATGCCGGGGAGCAGAAGAGCCAGGAAGAGCCAGGGACGGACCGGGGTCGAAACCAGGGGCTAGAGAGTCAGGCGGAGTCAGGCAGGCAGGAGTCGGCACCGGAGGACTGGAGATACTGACAGACAGACAGGGGAAAACAGAGGCACAGACGGAAAAACGAGCAACACCGGGAAGTACACAGCCAAACAGACGCAAAGAAGTCAGGAGTCGAAATAGCTTGCCGAGGGAATACACCGTGGTTCGCAGACGGACTGACAAGGAGTGAATGAGAGAGGCGAGTATAAGTAGTAGAAACCCCGGGAACTAAACAAGCGTGAACGAGGAGTGCAGGTGAGTCTGATGATTGAATGAACTCGTGACTGTCACAAATCAGAGAGTGCAGGTGAGACTGATTACCGTGATCGTGAAGCGAGATAATCAGGTGAGGGTCTAAACACGGAAGTACAGGTGCAGAGAGTCAGCAGACAACACAGGGAGTGAACCTAATTGACAACCAACAGGGTAATAGCGAAAAAGACATGAAAGAATCCCAGCCCAGAGCGACACCGTGACAAACACAATGAATTCAACAGAAACATAGGTGCACTGACCACCATGTTGTGTGACACATGTCACAAAACTATGGCAGCTGAGAGGGCAATTCTTTGTGACGTTCTGGCAGAGGAAATCACAGAAGACGACCGTACAATGTTGAACACAAGTATTGTGCACTGGCTCTTTAAACCGGTGGGGTTTATATACATCTTGTCGCTGATTGGATCAGTGGTCGAATAGCCTACCAAACAGGATCAAACAATCCTGAAAGCCTGTGTTGCAGAACGTTGCGGCCAAACAATTTATTCAATCAGGAAACCGTAGCAAACCGTAGCAAACCGGTGTATCGGTTGAACTCGCCCCTGGTGTGGCTCTGTCAGCAATACTTTATAAGTTCAAACAAAGTACCCACTTACTGTGAGGTAGGCATATGCCTAGATTGAGGTCCCAGGCTAAGTGAAAGTGTCCACCAGCGGCTTTAGGGTGATTTGTTTTGTGCTTGGGGTCATTATCTTCTTATCTTATCATAATCAACCACGTATTTGTTATAATTGACACTTTTTGAAATTGTTTCTTTAATATCCAGTTTCATTTCCACTTTAGACTTATGTCAGTCTACAAATGATTTTTGGCAACATCTATTTGCATATAAATTGTGTGTGTGTGTGTGTGCGTGTGTGCGCGTGTGTGTGCGTGCATCAGTGCGTGTGCCATGCTTGTACTCAGTTTAGAGCAGCTTGTGTGTCAGTAAGTTAGACATCTGCAGGGAGTACATTTCCTGAAAGTGTTGCAGTGGGATGACTATGATGATACTGAGAAAGAAATTGTTTACTCTGTGTGTGTGCGTGTGTGTGACTGTCTGACTATTTACGTGCCTCTTTTCCTCTCTCTATCTGTTAGTCTTTTTAAAAATGCGTATTGCAAATTGCAGATGGAGTGTGTGTCTGTGTGTGTGTGTGTGTGTGTGTGTGTGTGTCTGTGTGTGTGTGTGTGTTCAGGGGAAATTGTAATGTTAGCACTGTGAGGGAAGAGAAGAGAAGATGAGAGGAGAAAAGAGGGGAGAGGAAGATAAAAAGAGGAGGGGACAGGGAAGGAGGGCAAAGAAGTGAGAGGGAAAGTAA
>CM050217.1:32895490-32915490 GCA_027475355.1 Coilia nasus
GTTTCATGGCCTCCTGGGTGCAGTTAGCCAAGCATCCCTCATATGGCACTGACATCTGGGCCATCACTGGGTCAGAAGGGGGCCGGGTCAAGCCCATTATCAGGAGTGCTGAGTGTTGCACTATCAGAGTGCCTTGTGGAAATTAGCATGTCACAGTGTGACGCGATGAGCAGAGTATCTCTCTCTCTCACTTATATACATATCTCCCTCTCTTTCTTGCTTTCCCTTTCTCTCTATTGCCCATCTTTTCAATTTCCATCTCTCTCCCTCACCCTCCTCTCTCTCTCCTTCTCTCTCCCCCTCTTTTCATCTCTCTCTCTCTCTCTGGCTTGTTCTCCGAAGCTTGCTGCTAAATCCTTCAGCATTTCCAGTGAAACCTGCAAAGCCTGATCCTCTTTGTGCTGCATGGCTTTACATTTCCTTGGCAGTAAAAACATCCCCATAGGCAGCCCAATTTCTCCACTGTATACTTGGTACACGTGTAACCGGAGACCCCCCCCCCACCCAACCCCTTCTCCTCTGCAGCCTGGCTGTGGGCCGCATCAGGGCCACATCTGAGCTGAATGTGTTGCTGGGTCTGCAGCAACTCTGTGGGCTGTCACACAGATATAGCGCACTGTTCCCGTCTTGGTGAAGTGCTTCGTGAGGCGAGTTAAGGCGAAACAGCACTCATGGTGACCATGGCAACCACAGGGTACTCGGTGAGTCCACACCACCTCAGCCTTGGCTGGACCCTACAGGACAGCGGAGACAAGAGAGAGAGAGAGAGAGAGTGAGAGAGAGAGAGAGAAAGAGAGACAGAAAGACAGAAAGACAAAGCGAGAGAGAGGAAGTGAGAGAGAGGGAGGGAAAGAGAGAGAGAGAGAGAGAGAGAGAGAGAGAGAGAGAGAGAGAGAGAGAGAGAGAGAGAGAGAGAGAGAGAGAGAGAATGTGTGGGTGGAGGGGATAAAGTGATGGGTAAGGACCAGATCTGTTACAGAGGCAGAATGATAATAGTATGGGTGTCAATAGGACATGGCACATATGAAATTTTAATGAGAGAAAAAAACACTAACTTGTGCACATCCACACACACACACACACACACACACACACACACACACACACACACACAAATATTAACTGAATGTGCCAAAAACTTGCCTCTGCAGGCAAAACCTACAGCAACGAAAACACTTCTTGCACATTCCTTGAGAATGGTTGTCAACAGTGTTCAAGAACATTTTTTATTTCCTAACACGGGTTTCTAAAACATATATACATGTATATTCCTTTTGATAGCTTTTCATCAGTGTTTTAGAACACATCTGCGACCCGAAAAGGAATCATGTCGGTGTTCTTCATAACAGTCAGACTTATAACAGTCGGTGTTAGGCTGTTATTAGTGTTCTAGAGCCCATATGATATGCTCAATCAGTGGTCTAAAGCATATCTACATTCTCTTTGATAGGCTGTCATCAGTGTTCGTCCTGATAGGCTGTCATCAGTGTTCTAGAACACATCTGCCTTCCTCATGATAGGCTGTCATCAGTATTGCACCAGACCTGTTATTCAGCCTCCCTCCTACACTCCTTCACACTGGGTACTCGGTGGCATCGAGATGCCTTAATGTGGGCCACTAATCCTGCTGACCCGGGACTGAGTCACCCAACATAGACGCACACACGCACAAACACACTATCTGTCTCTCTCACTAAATGTACTCATCTCTCTCTCACTCTCCCTCTCTCTCTCTCTCTCTGTCTCTCTCTCTCACACACACACACACACACACACACACACACACACACACAGTCACTCTTTCACACACAAATACACACACTAGTACATAATCACTTATACCCTACACTCACACACACTAACTCACTCAAACTAGTGTATGGCTAATAGTGGGTGACATGTACATGTACTGTCAGCATTCTCATACTTTCGCTTCTGTTATCAGCTTTGGTGCTGGGAATAGCAATGGCCATTCTTTTCTTCGGTTTATGCGTTTGACCCATACAGGCACAGCATCTGTGTCTGCTGCATTTGGTTTTAAAATATGCTTGACTGCACTTGGGTGAACATTTCACTTTGAGAGTGTATCCACTTATAAATACAGTTTATTCACCTTACAATAGAATGTATGCACCAAAACAATTTCTAACATTCCAAAATCACACTATGTCTTCTATATGTGCACTAGAGACCATTAAAAAGCACTGGTGTTTAAAACATCTGGTGTTGCACCATGCAGCCACTTCACCGTGATGACCAAATTTATAGTGTACCCTCCTCTGATTTATCCACCACACCCAGGGGTACCCCCCTTTGTGTAAAACACTCAATGGAGCAGTGTCCCCTGACCTCCAGGAGTATCCCTCATTTAAAAAGTGACTCCCGAACGCCCGCAAGTAATACAAATCTCCCGCAGCTCGCACATGTCTTTAGCTAATTAGGGCAAGTGACAGATGCAGCAAGTGACAGGGAGACAGGCGGAGTGAGGGAGAGTAAGAGTGACGGTCCCATGTAGTATTTTTGCAGACGTAAAAGACAACCTCAGAATCTCTCATTAGGCTATTCAGTTTTTGACAAACGATAGTTTTTGGTGCATTGTTAACACCCCTGAAATGAGATTCTGCAGGTTGGGATGTCCTGGCGTGTCTGCTAAGGCCTGACTCTGTCAGCAGGTGTACTGAGGCCCCTAGATGTAATGTAAAGTGCTAGCATGGCTAATCACTATGGGAGGCTGCGGCTCGTGTTGCTGTGATGAATCAATGATGATTGTCCTCCATTTCCTCTGCCCCTCCATTTCAGCACGCAGCCACTGATGCACATCGCTTATCACAACTAATCAGACATGAACACCACAAACAGCACAGCCACCGTTGGGATTCAGGGGTCCATAACACAGTTTAGATGGGGTCTTGATATCCACTAAACCACTTACAACATCATGCAAGTTAATATAGGTAGGATTAGAGGGTCCATGTCACCTTGTAAGTTTCAACAAACACTTTGCTGATAGTAAAAATGGGGGATTCGTACCATCTTGTGAGACATAAAAACAAGCAGTGCAGACAAGTTAAGACAGTAGCTCAATCTTTCAAATCCATTCCAGTCGTATCCAATTGTATCCATTCCAATCATCATTTTAATTACAATTCCCATTCCGATGATGTCCTATTACCATGCTAGATATGCGTGTTTTTTCCAATCTAAATATGTTCTGATGCAATTCTAAATATGGGGTTTTCCATTCTTAATATGTACAATTCCCATGCTACATCTATCCCATTGCCATGCTAAATTTATCCATTTAGCCATGCTAGATTTCTCATGCTAAATTCATGCTCACCACATGGTCACATTTGTCTCATTCTCATGGTCAGGTCCTGGCTAGTTCCATTCCAGCGTTATCTTGTGTTGAATAGGACCCTAAATAGCAAGTGAATGTGTGCTGCGTGGGCCTGTACACTGTGGGCTGGTGAATTAGCCAAGCCTTCTCATTACCCCACCACAGTGGCACTAAAACCCTTTGACAAGCATATGCTTGCCAAGACAAGCTGGGCTTCGCATGGACATGCATGTCATGTCGCCCACTCTCTACATGCCAGTTCCAGTAAGACATATGAATGGGTTGAACGTGGCCCTGGTAGCAGCAATGCCAGCTTTGGACCACAGTAGCCCCATTTATACTGTGGGCTAAACCTGGTGCTTAAACCTAAGCCCTAGCTTTGGACCACACTGACTGCTGGCTCTGAGCCAAAGCAGAACCTGATTTGGGTCATAGCAATGTTATTAGCTACAACAATGAGTGCTGGATTTTGGCCCAGGTTACTGCCAGCAATAGACCATAGCAGTACTGGATTTTGGCCACAACCAGTGCATGCATGCATGTAAATGCACTCTATGCACCTCTTTAAATTACAAAACAGCGAATACTTGCCTTCTTATGATTAAAGGCCAGACATACTGCAGGTATGATCAAGCGGGAGCAGCCAGCTTTGGACCAGACTGACTGCCCAGTTTTGGCTGGACTTCCTGCCAGGTTTGGGCTGTGGCTGTACTGACTTCGTGCCATAGCAGTACGGAGTTTGGGCCATAACCACAGCTGTTAAACACAGGGGTAGGTGAAGGGGTAGGTGAAGGGGTAAAACACAGTTTATGCACCTCTTTAATTTACGAAACACCTTGCCTTGCCTTTGTATGATTGCTAATGTTACCTGCTTTTTTTTACCAGTACCCAGTTTGAGCCACAGCATGGTCAGATTTGGGTTGGAAAGATCACAGTGGATGGTTGTGGTGCGTTACCTTAAAACACACCCCACAGGATGAGACATCGGAACCAAAGGGTGACGCACAGGTCAGCCAAAGAGCCCATTGCCATCTGTCACGACAAGCTAACACCCAGCGCCATGCAAACCTGTGATTCACAAATGGGCATGCTAACATGCTAGCATGCTAATGCAACACCCTGCCTGCGCTGAGGCTCTAGCTGCCACCTAACACACACACACGCACACACACACACACGCACACACATGCAAATCTGACTGATGTGACGTAGGTATCTCACACACACACACACACACATCTAAATGAGATGACGTACATAGCTCACACACGTGCGCACATGCAAAACACACATGCAAACACATCGGACGGAGGTAAGTTACCTCTCACACATCAGCCATCACTCACACTCCATCACCTCTCACATGAGCACCACGCACACACACACACACACACACACACACACACACACACACACACACACACACACACACACACAAACACACACACATACACACACACACACACACACACACACACCGTTTGTTCATCTGTAGTATAATGATAATGACAATATACATTCAACCCCTGTTGTCAGGCCTGAAAGTAACCCTAACTCAATTAACTAACAATAGGAAACACAATAGAGCAAAAGAACACATTACCAGACAATAGCATTCAGCAGTGTGGCACTGGCTGGGACTAATATAGACATAAGCACACTATCAGTGCCCATTTCATTTTACTCTTCCTGTTCCCTGCTTTAGACAAGCATGCCCTTGCAGTATCTCTCATTCAACTCAACATGCCCAATTTGCACTCTGCCAATGTGCTGCATTGCCATATACAACACACACACAAACACACACGCACACACATACGCACACACGTGCACACACACACACACACACACACACACACACACACACACACATTGGTCTGCAGTGCTACAAACACCTGCCCTAGTCAGACTGCTGCTGCATGTCAGTTCCTGCTTCAGTCAGCCGCCAAACATGTCATTCACAAAGACGAGTTCTTGTCAGAAGCTACTCCTGACAGCCATAGCAAAGCAACTCTGACAGGTCTGTGTGTGTGTGTCTGTGGGTGGGTGTGGGTGTTTGTATATTGTACATTGTGTGTGTATCTATATAACCATGATGAAAAGTCACAGGGTTGCACAACTGGCTGGAAAATGATGTTTGTCAAGAGAGCACAAAAGTGTTTGAATCAAAGGGGAGCCTCTGCTGTGGGCGGTCCAGCCCAACAGAACCAGGTCAACTCTGTAATTGTCCCATTAGGTCAACCCAACAGAATGATGACAACCCCCTCACACTATGCCATCTTTACATGCTGCGCTGCTCACATTAAGGAAATCCGTCTCTCGTTAGGGCGCTGTGTGATGTTCTGACAGTAAAATCCTTGCAAGCTGTTCCTGCATTAAGCCGAGAGTAAATGCATGTTGTTCTCTCTGGATGGCAGGCTTCTCTGCATGCTCTGCTGCATCTCCCAGCTTTAATAACTTCCCCACTTTCACAGCTGTCCACAGAGATCAGGCACAAGAACACTTTTCCACCAGAAACGCTGTGATGATTTTTCTGCCTGTAAATTATGTAACATGCTCCTCTGATTTATATAATTTTCGCCTTACTGTTGTGTTGCTGGCCTCCTTAGTGTGCTCGCTGGAAGTAGGCTAATTTACAAAGTCCCACACGCGCTTCTTTTGATCACTTGCAAATTATTCGGCGAGGTGACTGAAGTCCGCCATTGTTGTTGGTCTAAAACTGTGTGTATCCGCCCTCCCGGAGATCTCAGCTCTTGAAGAAAAAGAAGTGAACCAGCTAAATGCAATAAAGAGTTTTAAGTAGATGCAGCAGGGAGTTTTTTTTGCAAATGTTAGCCAGTCCTTTGAGACCTGCAATAATAATGAGATTCTGCTACTGTGACACCTGCAATGATGAGGTATTTCTGCTGCATGATCCCAATGATTTTTGGTTGGCCTGACTCAAAGACTGAGTTTATCAACATCATCTGAACCCTTGGTCTCATGCTTCTGTACCGATAGCCACCTGAATGGCTAGCTGTGCCATGTGTATGTTAGTAAACCTTTGTCTCGATGCCTTAAAAGACTACTGGAACTAGCAATTTGCTAGCATGCCAGATTCTCAGACTGAGGTGTTGTAAGGTGCTGGCTGTAGTCCAAGTAAGTGCAGAGCTTAACAGCACTGGACACTGCAGGTTACACAGGACACTTCGTCTCATGATGTTACTGTAAAACAGGCGATCAGGTGGTCGAGCTCTGAGAACAACACTGGGAAACATCATCTATCCTCTCTATCCTATGCTTCTGGGGAGCAATCTAATTATTAGATGCCAGAGGCTCTGAGTTTGGCTCAAACACAAACTGCACCAGTCAGCATGTTCTCTCTAGGTAACATTTTAGGCAAGACAGGGAGACAGGGAAAGTTAATTGTGCACACTCTGTGGCTTAATACACTCCGTTTTAAAAGACCTGACAGTGAACACAGGAGACATCGAGGAGAAGCACTATCTTGTGTGTGTGTATTCGTGTGTGCGTGTGTGTGCGTGCATGTGCCTTTGTGTGTACGTGTGTGTGTGTGTGTGTGATAAGTGTGTGTGTGTGTTTTCGGAGAGTTGGTAGTAGTTGTGTGAAACCGTTTCTGAGGTGTCAGTCTGGCCTTACTGCAGTAAAAACCCAGCCCAGTGTGTGTGTGTGTGTGTGTGTGCGTGTGTAAAAACCCAGCCCAATAGCATGTCAGTTCGCAAAACCCCAATGACCTCCTCCTTGCCAGTTTTATATTTATGAACGATGTCTTTCATGCTGCCACATGTCTGTTTACCCTTTTACCTGCTGTGTAGTTGTTGCCTCTCTGCCTGTTATTTATCACAGTCTTTGCCTGTTGGTCTGTTCTATTTACTTTTTGTCCCCTGTGAGGAAAAGCAGCTTGAGTTAACCCTATCAGGTGGGAAAAGCAGGCATGAGTTTACACACACACACAGACACACACAAGCACACATGCATACACGCACACCAGCATACACACACACATCATACCAGGTGGGGAAATGACTGAACAGGCATGAGCATGTGTGTGCGTGTGTGCATGTGTGTGTGTCTGTTTTGCCTTGACTGTGTGTCTACGGTGAATCTCAGGTGTGTGAAGATGTGTGCGGAATGTTTTTGTGTATGCCCACTCCTCTGATTTTAAAGTGTGTGTCAAGATCTGCTCAGTGTGTGTGTGTGTGTGTGTGTGTGTGTGTGTGTGTGTGTGTGTGTGTGTGTATTGCCTTATCAGTTTGAAGTGGTTCCCTGTGTGCTCATGTGTGCATTAAATTTTACAGTGTCATCCTGAGGGTTATCTGACTGCTGCCTGACAGGCGATCTTTATGTTTCACTCCTGATTCTGATTCTGCTGTGTTTAGCTGGTTTCTGCTTTGAGAATATCGTGTTATGTTGGTTCTTGTGAAACAGTATGTTCCACTCTGTTCTGATGGGAGAGTGCCCTAATATGCGTGTGTGTGTGTGTGTGTGTGTGTGTGTGTGTGTGTGTGTGTGTGTGTGTGTGAGAGAAAGGGAGAGAGAGACAGAAAGGGAGAAAGTGTGAGTGTGAGTGTGTGTGTGTGAGAGAGAGAGAGAGAGAGAGAGAGTGAGAGTGAAAGTGTCAGTGTGTGTGAGAGAGAGAGAGAGAGAGAGAAAGAGAGAGAGAGGTGTCTCTGAGTAAGCATTAGCAATGATTGAGCCCCTGCTTGAGCTACTGACTTAATTGCATCATAATAAGGCTCTGCTAAACATCATTCTCTTCAGTAGATACAGTAAGTGGCTGCTGTTATTTCTCGTGAAAGGTGTGTGCCTTCTTATATTTGTGCCATGAGGCAGTTCATTGCCAGAGAGTGGAGTGTTTTGGCCTTGGGTGGCCACTGTATAGCTGTAACTATACCTAACTAGGTTTTTGAAAGTGAAAGTGATTCCCATTTCTCATTGTGAACTCATAGCACACAGTGCAAACAACGAAATTCAGTCTCTGCATTTAACCCATCACACATGTGAGCAGGGGGGAGCAGTGTGAGGGGATGATACTATGCTCAGGGTACCTCAGTCACATGTCCTTTGGTCAGAAGTCCAATGCCTTAACCACTAGCCCATGACTCCACCAAACATGTCATTTTTTTATACGGTTATGTGCTGTTATGCTTATTTTAATAATAGAAAACAGAGATTTGTCTCACGATAAAGGCTTATGTGGTTACTGTAGGTGGTGTTATACATGATATTTTTGTTGCATTGCTAGGTGTATTTCTGTGTAGTGTAGTATCTAGTATTTACCAGTGTGGGTAGGATATGTTGTGTTGTGTCAGCTGTTACACAAAATGAGTATCTGGATGAGATTGATTGCTCAACTGTTAGCCATCATAGCAGTAACGCGTTAACATATGTATAGCACGAGTTTATTTCGTGCATAGCTATCAGTTTGTTGTCAGATTAGTATGTGTGTGTATACAGATCCCGGGAATAGCTCCAAGTAACTCTGAAAAAGAAAGACAATAAGAGAGAGAGAAAGAGAGAGAGAGAGAGAGAGAGAGAAAGAGAGAGAGAGAGATAAGTAGAGATGGAGGGAGAGAGGCAGAAGGAGGGAGATGGAGGGAGATAGAAAGGGTACAGCGTCGCAGGGCTTTGGTGTGGGCGAGCGAGAGTGAAGCTTGTTCTTTTAATAGAACCTCTTTTATGCTGTCCCTCATTACTGCCTCTCTCTCTCTCTCTCGCTCTCTCTCTCTCTCTCTCTCGCACTAACTCTCTCTCTCTCTCTACCCCCTTCTCCCTCCTTCCTATCTCTGTCAGTCTCTTTCACTCTCTTTTTCTCCCCTTCTCTCCCTCTCTCTCTCTCATCTCAAAGGCAGGCATATATATGGAAAAAGCACTGAAAAAACTGTGAATGCCTGATGTGTTTTTCATAGCTGTTCAGCTGACACACACATACACACGTGTTGTCCTCGTGACTTGTCTCTGGTGATTGCTGGAGCACAGTAGATTCCCACTCAACAAGTTCTCTCAGAAAACAAGAAAAGGGGGTTGAGGCACCTCAAACTTATCAATGGTCTTAAAACAATGCTACTCCAATGCCCTCTGTGCTATTTTTACCTAGCTGCACTATCAGAGGGACCAATTATCTCACGCCAGTTTAAATTATTTAAAGTGCACTTCTTATTTTGGGTCGCATTGTCTGAGCATAATTCAATTTATTGAACAGAGCAGAGGCATTTCAGACACACACACACGGAGCAGAGGCATTTCAGACACACACACACACACACACACACACACACACACACACACACACACACACACACACACACACACACACACAGCAGAGGCATTTTAGATACACACACACACACAGCAGAAGCATTTCAGACATACACGCACACACACAAACACACACACAGAGCAGAGGCATTTCAGTGATGGGAAGTGCACACTGAGGAAGAGAAGGATGCTATAGTCTGTGCGGTGCGCGCATACACACACACACACACACACACACACACACACACACACACACACACACACACACACACACACCATCATGGAACAATGTAATCACTGAATCATGGGTTTGAGTCACACCCAAGCTGCTGCTGGTGGGTATTTTAGGAGCGAGAGGCAAGAATCACTTTTACATAACAGCAGTCAGAGAAGATAGGAGAGAAAAAATGAGAGGGGAGGAGGGGAGGACAGGAGGAGAGGAGAGAAGAAAAGAAGAGGAAAGGAGAGAAGAGGAGGAGATGGGGAGAGAGGAGAGGACAGGAGAGAGGTAGAGAAAATGAGAAGAGAGGAGAGGTGAAAAGAAGACAGAAGATAGGAAAGAGGAGAGGACAGGAGAGGAGAGGATATGAGAGAGGTAGAGAAAATGAGAAGAGAGGAGAGGAGAAAAGAAGAGAGAAGTAGAGGAGAGGAGAAATAAGAAGAGAAGGAGGGGAAAGAAGAGGAGAGGATAGGAGAGAGGTAGAGAAAGTGAAAAGAGAGAGGAGAGATGAAAAGAAGAGAGGAGTAGACGAGAGGAGAAAAGAGAAGAGAAGGAGAGGAAAGGAGAGGAGAGCAGAGCTGACAGACTCTTGTTGGCTGAGCCACTAATTGATGTGTTTTATTTCCAGGTAAAGCACAGCAGACTTCAACTCTTCACCCTCAAACTGCCCAGTGCCTGAGACAGCAGCTACCAGACAGAGGACAGACCTTAGACCTCACACAACCCAAGGTACCTCACCTCACACAACCCAAGATACCTCACCTCACACAACCCAAGGTACCTCACCTCACACAACCCAAGGTACCTCACCTCACACAACCCAAGATACCTCACCTCACACAACCCAAGATACCTCACCTCACACAACCCAAGGTACCTCACCTCACACAACCCAAGGTACCTCACCTCACACAACCCAAGGTACCTCACCTTGAGGAAGGAGAGGCTGCCTGTACACTGAGTGTGTGTAGGGTTAGGCCATGGAGGTATTGTACTAACCATTCATTTTAATGAGAAATGCTAGGCTAGTGAATTTACACAAAATTGAATGAAATTTTTAGTTTACAAAATGTTTCACAGGGATCATTTCTGCCCCTATTGTACTTAGCAACGTAAGTGCCACTTTACTGGTTGATGTTGGGTAGAGCACAGAGCTATATCAAGGAAGGGCATTGGGTGTTCAGAAATGGACGCTGACATAGTTCGGGTGCACCCTTGTGAATGGGCACCCACAAATCAGAATGGGAAAAACCGGGCTGATATGATGCAATATCTGGAAAATGGCGATGAGGAAGTGCCTTGCTAATCGTCGAAGCTAACGAGCTAAATCCTGAGCCCCTGGGTTAGACTTACTGGGCACTGCTCAGCAGGAGAGGATGCAGAATCCAGCACACACAGATGGCACTCTTATCTGCCATTTGTTACTGTTCAATCTCCCAATTCATCTTCACTCCAGCAGTGCAAGTCACTTTGGGGAAAAATGCCTGGTACACATGGCAGACAGATAGAAACTCAAGTCAGTATGATTCACACCACAACTTTGTTTGTGTCCAGGTCAGCAAAAAAAAAAAAAAAAAAAACATAGACAGTTATTAGATATTCCTTTTATAAAATATAGACATCTAAATAATTAGAGTACATACATTTTGTTTATTATACAGGACGGTATTAAAAGTAACAGTTTAGTTAAAGTTAAGACGGGCCAGACTTAGTATAAAAACTAGTTTACAGCAGGTTCCTGTTTTGTATAACACAAAAGCAAAACAAAACCAAAAAACAAAATCAAACAAAACGTACACAGGACATTAACATAAACCTGACACAGATAAGAGAGGAAGATTAGACAGGAATAGACATTACATAGGTACTGTACAGTCAATAAGTGCAAGTATAATTGTTAACAAGGTGCAATCTGTATGCCTTTTTTGAAGACTGTGAGAGAATGTGATGCTCTGATGTGGAGAGGTGGAGAGATGTCATTCCAAATTATGCCTGTTATTTATTAATTCTGATATTCTAAATGAGGTCACAGGCCTAAGACAGTCCCCATGTGGATTAGTCCTACTGCAAGCTGTAGTTACAGTAGCTGAGTAGGTTATCAAAAGCAACCTCACCTTTCATAGCTAATTGTTGTGTTGCAAACCCTTGATTATAGTCCTGAATAGACACGTGTCCCTTTTAATAGCCCGGGCAGCAAATCAAAAGCTGGTCTCGAATAAAGGCGATCTGGGTCTGTTTTTCTCCTTGTCATTGAATTAGCAGAATCTTACACACTTTAGCGTTGTTGGTGTGCTCTATTAACTGTTTGCTAATCATCATGTTCTACCGAGCACTGAACTTGCATGTACTGGCCACTGCACGTTAGCTACATACTGTTGCGAACTGTCACCGGACAGTTGCTGTCTGTGGCAGAACAGAAAGCCTTGCAGAAGGGCACTGTGGAGCTTCAAAATGAGCGGTTAGGAGTTCCACAGCTTTTTGTACAGTAATTGCTGATGACACCTGACTCAAGTGCTCCAAGCAGACATTGAGTCTCAGGCAATAGCTGCCATTCTCATCGCCAATGTTATGTTTGCATTAATGAATCACACCGACACTAGAGGTAACAATGTAAGCTTTGTCTTTGAATAGGGTGACCAGACGTCCCGGTTTGACCGGGACAGTCCCGATTTTTAGTCGCGTGTCCTGAGTCCCGACAGAAGCCCGTCGGGACGCAAAAATGTCCCGGTTTCCACCCAACACCACATCAAGCTGCCCAAATTACAGCGATCGCATATACAAAACTGTTAAATTAAAGCCTAATGAAGTTTCCAGTAATTCGGAGTCAATGTGTGTGTGTGTGTGTGTGTGTGTGTGTGAGTGACAATGGAAGGTGCGCTCTGCGAAATCTTCACAGTCAATGTTACAATGTATCTTGCAGCGGCCGTGTTTTAACGGTTTTCTTCGATAGCAGACTAGACTACTACACGACAATGCCTAAGAGAATGTGCACGCGCATGACGTCACACATAGTGTCCCGGTTTTAGACTCTGGAAATCTGGTCACCCTATCTTTGAAACACTCATTCAGAGTATTGGAACATTCATAGGCCATGATCAGTGCTGGGGTCATTATTTTAAAAAAGTAATCTATCACCCATTACTCACTTCTGAAAAAAATGAAATGCATGACTTTACTTTTGTACTCCTTATGGAAAGTAACTCCTTACATTACTTTGCATTACTCAACAACATCTTTGAGCAAAACACATAACAAATTCTTATTGCAATGAGCAAGATGTAAGACATGCCCTTCCATGCCCTTTTAAAACAGGCTGCACCACAAAATTGGAGAAAATCTGAGGAGCACTGCACAGGGGCATATCAGGATTGCACTGCTGGCAGGCTTATGTCTTACAAATAAAGCCTCATAAAACATCTAAAACAGGTTAACTTGATAACAGCACTCACTAAAAATAGAATGCAGGGACAGGCATATACAGCATAAATGTTGTAAGTAAATAAACTACTAAAACTGGACCATACTAATAAAACGTGTTACTAAATGAAATAGCACTGGCCATCTAACCATATTAGATAATGGCATATAAAAGGGTAAAGAAGTTTTATTGGAATGGCCTAGTCTAGGGCAAACACACTTTGTTAACTTATGGGGGGTGCTCCCGCCTAAAGCAATGATTTTACTGCATGAGGAGAAGTCTTTCAAATCTTTTATCTGACAACCGATTTCTTTTTAGTCGTCAGCATGAGACAGCCTAGACTGAATAGCATCTTGACCGGTGCACTAGATGGGGTACTTGTGTTTAATTTTTATAAATAATGTTTTTTTATAAGGTAAATGGTTAAGGACTTCCTTGTCTGACCCTGATTTCAAATACTCAGTTGCTTCTGTGTCAGAGTTGAGGGAAGCTGTATCTCCCTCATCAAAAGCAAACAACTCTTTTCAGCGACTGCTGTAGGAGACAGCAGGTTTCTGATTTTGCACAACCAGCCTCACAGAGTAAAGCACGGCACTGCAGCCAACAAATTCCTCACAGTTTTTATCATCTCCTCCTCCCTAAACCATCGCACTTTAACTTTGTCAATGCCTGTCAACAAATAAAAAAAAAAGAGTATATCTCCACATGACTTCGTGGAGGATCAAAAATGGCCGCCAAAACGGGAGCGATGTCAACAAACACAATGTGCGTCAATTAGAAGAAATGCTGTCTGTAAAATGATTTTGGTCGTCAGCTATAGATTATCCTGAAATTCAACACAGTGGTGTAAAATCATGTCAGCTGCACGGAATTGACTAAATGAAAGTTTAAAAAGCCAGTGAAGAGCCAGAAGCCAGCATACACAGGACTGTAAGTCGTGATTGCATAATTTAATGTTGTAAAATATATTCATACGAGTATTCATACTTATTTTAAACAAATATGGTCAGCCACTTAGCACTGATACACCCAACTTGCCTGTTAGGAAGCTAACCGGAGCGACCGCTACATGTTAGAAAATACATTGGTTAGCCTGCAACATCCTGTATATTGCAGGCGAGTTTGGCTGCTAATGTACATATCCTGAGCATCAATCAGTTACGTGAAAAGGAGGCTTCAAAACCGTTATGCTTATCAAATGGTTTAATGCCCTGTCAATTTAAAAGATGCTCAGTAACTGAAACTGTAATCTATTTCGTTGATGAACAGCAGCCGCCAAAACAAAAATCTGGCAGGTGCTAATTTTGAGCTCTGTAGCTACTATGCATTTTCAGGCCATTTTAATATTTTATTAGCTTTTTGCATTACAAGAGTTCACCTTATTACTTTGACATGCGTCCGCACTCCGCAGTTATTAACATACATCTGGTGATTCAGATAGCCATATATTATAAATTTCTTGTAAAGAAATTGCCAGAAAAACGAGGGCAAACAGTCTCTCGACCGTGTAATTTACACTGTGTTAGTACAGTTTAAAGATGGTTTTTCTTCATAAATTGAATCAACTCAAAAAATTGTATACTGTAGGGTTATCTACCTATGGGAGGATATTCCAGACGCCTTTTGCCATTATTGGTGCAGTTGTAACAGGCAAAGGACTCAGGCATGCTGTATTTGAGGAAGACGACACCATTGATTTCTATGCGATCAATTGACGATACATTCCCGTTTTGATCAGGGTGGCGGGTCTCCATGGAATCACAGGATTACGTCACCAGTGCTCTCTCTCTAGTTTTAACTCTATGGTCCTGGCTGAGAATCATGACAGCCTCCAATGAAATTTGTTCAAGGAAATGCCATTCAAACCAAACCAATGGAAGTAGCACAGCTAACAAGTGAGCTATTAAAGCTAAAGCGATTTACTCAGATTTAGCGAATAATTCCATTGAATAAACATCCATTTGCAACTAAAAAGGTAACTTGTAATGTTTTTTTGTGTATCCTGTTAACATACAGTTGTTTCTAAATGAGAGTAGGTATATGTCTTTAGTAGATGACGGTCTGAGAATGATAGAAACAATTGCATTACACACTACGTTACAGGCGAATTGTACCGCAAATTATCCCACATCAACCCATTTGAAAAAGTTTGAAGTTGTGAAATGTGCACGAGAGGGTGGCGAGGTCATCGTTTTCAAAAAGCAGTAGGCTTGCTATTCTGCTTCTAATTGGTATAGGCCCAAGCCGACATTTGACTCCCTCTAAGCCCTACAAAGTGATTTGCAATTAGCTACAGTAATACCGTACATCCCGGGAAAATGTGGAGAAGGTTTAACGGTATAAAAATGTATACCACCCAACCATACTTGCGACTGTTGTGTGATTATTGAGGGTCCAGGAATTCATCTCGGATATCTGTGGTCAGTCTCTCCACTGGACAAGTCTAGTAATCAACATGTGCACTATTATGAACTGTGATTAATGAACTTACAGTATAACAGTAACGTGTTACACTACACTACGTTACAGACAAATGTAATGTGAGTACAGTAATGCAGTAATGAGTTACACTCATCTCTGGTCATGATATAGGGTGAACCCAGGTATTTTGGGCCACTTTTTGGCAACATTTTTAAAGACTTGTGAAAATACCATTCAACACCAAGTATAACCTCAGAAAAGATTAGGTTTTCTTCAGTCAGGTGTCCTCTATTATACTATAAAAAGATTCATTGTTTTGAAGTCTTTTCTATATTTTAGAGGTGTTTAATTGTTAGAAGCTCCTTTCTGGGCCAAATGGGCTGTGATCAGGTAAAATGGGCGACATGTTCAGATAAAATGGGCCGGTGAATAGATCCAGTGCAGGACTCCTTAGGGCCTGTTTACACAAGAATGCTTACGGGTAAAAACGCTAAAATATTTTATCAGAAGTGCCTTTCGTTTAGACGGTAACAGCATTTTTGAGGCTTAAAAACGCAAAAATCTGAAACCACCCTCCAGAGTGGAAAAGTTGAATACACTCCGCCGTAGCGTTTCCGTCTAAACGGCCCAAGACACAAAACTCTGGTCAGATCAGCTCACGTTGCGTACGCATTTACGTCACATACATGAGGCAGTACAGGGAAACAAACGGATCCACGCGATTTCCATGCATGGGACCTTCAAGCTGCTCTAATAAACTTGCAAGAGGCATTCCAGCAAATGTACAGAATTTGCATATATACTACTTGATACTTGATGCTAGCTGCAGGGGGTGGCAGGGAGACGTCCCTGTTCACTGCCCCGCCACCAGGAGATGTTCTGGGCTAAGAGGCGAAACATCCATGAGCGGTGGTCCCCAGCTGATGACCCTGCAGCTAGCAAACAAGGCACCGGTGGAGGTGCGGCACGCCAAGAGCAGAGCAGGAGAACACCTACCTGTACAAAGAAATTACTGAACAGAGAAGGATCTGCAACCACCTGTGTCAAATTCTGGATGCACCGGTTTGTCGCAGGCGAGCCAGACTGCTATACGAGACCTTGGAGAATGTCTACCTACCCGCCTGGCATGCATACCCCCATCGAATTCCACACATTTTTGGGTCACCGTATGTGCGCAGATTTTCACATACAGTCTATGATTTCCACCTGAAAACTCTCATCTAAACGTGGAATAAAAAGTGAAGACGCAACACCACTTTTGCGTCTTCTGTTCAGACCTTCATCATGTAAACGTAGCCTTAAAAGGTAAAAGAAATGTTTTTAGACACAAAAACACATTAACCATTCTATGCTTTTATATTTATGTTAGCTTTCTTAGCATGGTCTGGGAGGCGTGGTCTCCGACCAGATGCCTGCTTCACTAGCCACCTTTCCAGTTAACTGCATTGCGTAGTTTTCCATGGTAAATTTCATGCCTATTTCTGTTGACTGACATTCTGTCTCCGTCTGTTCCTTTTTACTTTTTTATTTATTTGTATTTTTATTTTAAAGGGTCAGTGTACATTAATCAAGATTTCCATTTGAATCAAAAAAATGTAAATGCGCCAGAGTTAGCAAAGTAGCTAGGCTAATTTCCATCTGTAGTCCCTTGGCAGGCCAGCCTCCCTCCTTATTTTTTTCTTGCCTATTTCCTGTGCAATACCGTATATATTAATATATATTAGTATATATGAATAACTTAATTACTTCAATATCTGAGTGTAATATGTAATGTAATGTAATAATATGAGTGTAATTAACCTAATCTAATGCCTATGTAGTGTGTGTGCATATGGTAGCCTACTACCAATACAACTAGGCCTATACAGTATGGCTAAAGTCACCCATAGCTTTAAAATTCCAACTTTTATCATTGTATATCTGTATATATCTTTATTTTGATTTAAATTTCCAGTAAAAATGGTGGCTCATTTTAGCTGAGGCTAATGGCACATTTTACCTAAACAGATTCAGGTAAAATGGGCCGCCAACTGAAAGGTGTTTTTAAGTCAGAAAATCCATTTTTGTGTAACTATGACCATGTTTCTTTGATAAAGGACACCAAGACAATATCAATTATATCTTACTTCTATTACTTCATTCATTTCTTAACATTATAACAACCTTATTATATCAGTCATAAAGTCACACTTAAAATTTTCCCACTAGTGTCACTGTAAGGAATTTCCCCACCCACCTCAGCAACATCACATCAAGCAAATCATTCAAAACACATCAAGAACAGTTGTAGCAACAATTTTAAATGATTAACAGTGATTGATTATTCAAATTTAAATAACTATGACACGTCAACCTTATTTGGCCCACTTTAGCTGATGGCCCAATTTGGCTGAGTTCACCCTACATGTGTTCACAAGGTTGTTGTGAATTGCGTTTTGCATGAAAATTAAACGCCTGCCTCATATAGGTGCCTGTCCCAAATAAACGCATGATCTGTTAAGTCATTTGGAAAAATAAACGGCCAGGGATCCGTTTCCCAAAAGCATAGTTGCTAACTGTGATAGCAACTTACTTGGTTCAAACTATGTAAGTGCGACGAAACCGTTTCTCAAAACCTTCGTTCGTATGAACCAACATAGTTTAAACCAACATAGTGTAAACCAACATAGTGCCAACATGGTGCGACCGACACAGGCGTTTCCCAAAACACGAACATTCGCAACCACGTTGGTAACTACTGAGGTTTGCAACTACACCTCTGAGTGCTTAGTGAAATCCTAGATCATTTGAAATATCTTAGTTGTTTGACGTTGTATCACTCAGATTTCACAAAACGAGGTGAGAAATATGCAGTTTAAAATCTAAAAAGGCCGTTATTGTAGCAAAACAATTGATCTAGGAGAATATTTGCAACTCGTTTGGCAGTTTGGCTTAAGCGGCTCATGCTGTGACGTACCTTCAAGTACCTCCAAATTCTGCAAGCTAGGAGCTGGTTTCTGTGGTGCTATTGGTAGAGCGCAGGTCATGCACACCTGTGTTTGTAGATAGTACTCTGGTTCCAATCCGGGATGATGCACAATTAAGATGCTAGCTGAAATTGTTGACATTCTCAACTGCCAAGTTTCTTGTAGTTTCAGGGTGAACGTGTCTCCCCTGTTGCGTATTAACATAGTGTGGCCAATTTATGCCAGCCTGCATATTCTTTGGCTTGTGTTCATAAACTTCAAAATGCAGGTCGCCAAGGTGAAAATAAACTTCCAGCTCCTCCGTCATTGCGTGCATTGTAAGCAATAAACCTAATGTTGATATTGCCCTAAAAGCACATGCATTTACAGATGGCACATCGCCTGTTGTCTATGCAAAATAGCATTTTGAAAGCTATTTTAATCAGGCTAGCTGTGATGGCTCGTAGTCTATGTGATTTAAATGAAATAAAAGCATTATATAGACTTTGGCTTCCACATGACTTCAAAGTCAGGGAGATTTCCTATAGCTTAATGTATTGCCTAGAACAGTAGGCTACTTTTGAGACGTGCATAGTCACAACTAATCTGTGTTCATATCCAGAGGTCTGCGTCATTTAATAAACAATGTTAAAGTTTATTTAATCACTGAAATGTCTTGCAAATCTGTCACTATATTACAAATGAACACTAAGCCAGCAGTATATAGGGTTCAGTGATACTTTACACCGTTAGATTTATTCAGTTTCTATTGTTTACTTTCTAGTACACGGTTATTCCTGACATCATGTGAAATAGCCTATTAATAGGCTATAAATAATCGGCTACATCATCTCTGTTAAATTCCTGTTCACAAGGTCATAGCCTACTTCGGATTGTTTCTCTCTGCTTCCGACAATAAACGAGGCTCTCCGAACACATCTGGAAAGATAGTAGTTCAAACTATGTTGGTTCAAACCAACCTAGTTCAGACAATGAAGGTACAATAGTGTTTGGGAAACAGTCGCACTTTGGATGTTGGTTAGTTCAACGGTGCATCGTACCATGTTGGTTTAAAGCTAAGTTGGTTAGTTGTTTGGGAAACGCACCCCAGGCTATTATTGGCAGCTTTATGGTATGTCACTATATGGTACCTCCACCCATCTCTGTTACAAAGCCCATCCATCCCTGCTACAAAGCCCATGTTCATGGCCAGGATAGAAGTACCTATCCATGCAAAGTGAACATACATATTCTTCATCCACATACAGCTAACCAGATGCCCTGTGTCTTAAAATCACTGCATTTTTATTGTGTATTTATTTAAATTTAAACAACAAAGTTTGAACAACAAAAGCATGGCCAAGATTTATTTTTCTTATGCATAACTCTTGTGAAGAT
>CM050217.1:32917990-32962990 GCA_027475355.1 Coilia nasus
TGCCGTCTCAAGCAGTGCATTAAACAAGAGCATATAAAAACAGATGAATAAAATAATAAACAATGCATTCACACCCAACCACACAAAGACCATACATTCGAACATTATTGCACAGATGCCTTAAAAGCATGCATTAAAAGTTGTAACTTTAGGCCCTGGAGGACATGGCCTCTGTGCCACAGACCATGGGAGCATACCAGGGCCACAGTTATTGGCAGATCAATTCCAGTTTTTGGTGACAAACCAGCATGAATTGAACATAACCAATGTAGCACACTGTGAAGTGTGGCAGTGGCCCTTTTGCCACAGGTGAGCCACAGGTGGAGTGTGTGTGTCTGTGTGTGTGTGTGTGTGTGTGTGTGTGTGTGTGTGTGTGTGTGTGTGTGTGTGTGTGTGTGTGTGTGTGTGCACGTGACAGACTGAGAGGGCTGCGTTTAGAAAGAGGCTGGTGAGAGAAGCTCAGTGGGAGAAAAGCAAGCGGCTCCTCTCTGCAGATACTGGGGAGGGAGCCAAGAGCAGTATCCGTTGGCTACAGTTACCATGGTGATGAAAAGCATGCGGCGGCAGAAAGAAGCACGACTGCTGCTGCTGCTGAGGCGAGCAGAAAGATCTCAGGATGCTGGAGAGCAATACACACCCGTGCTGCGCTACACACACGCACACACTGCATTGACATCAATAATCTCTCATGCACACAAACATACACACATACACGCACACACACACTGCATGCATGGTCATGAATGCTCTGCCTCATGCACACAAACACACACACGCACACAAACACACAACCTTGACATCAATACTTTCTGTCACGCGCGCACACACACATACACAGAGGAAGAGAAAGAGAGATTTATACGCATATAGAGACAGAAAAATGCGCAACCCATCAGATTTAACAATCCATCTATAGGGATCCATCCATATCAGTAACACCCACAGTGCCAGTGCCCCCCTACTGTACTGTGCTGGGTTCTATTTTGGTAGCTCTGGCAGTCTAGCTGCCCATCTTTCACAGTGCATTTTTCTTCAGGGAAAATTCTATGCATTGTGTAATATACTCTTCCTGTACACTCCAAACCCATATGTATATATGTATGTATATGTATGAGAGAGAGAGAGAGAGAGAGAGAGAGAGAGAGAGAGAGAAAGAGAGAGAGAGAGAGAGAGAGTTTAAATTGGGCAGGAGCCAACTGGAGCTCAGCTCCCCCTCCTCACCTCGGCAATATAGCCAGCCGGAGCTGAGCTCCCACTGCTACAGTATTTATAGCAATACAGTAAAGTGAGATATTGACCACTGTGAATAAAGAAGGCCTCCCCCTCCTTACAAAAGCCAATTTAACCACTGTATATATTTAGGTAAGGTGTAACAATATGTAACATTATGTACTTGCACTGTACCATAAGCTTAAGGTTAGTGTACAGTGTAATTACATAGTATTACATGCTGTTTAATGTAGACACACTAAAAAAGTAACTGTAAAATAAAGTGTTACCATGTACTATTTCGATATTGATTTGACTTGTGGGTGAACTCGTGTTCATTGTTTTACCTGATGCCACATGCAGCACTTGAGCACACAGCAGCATTCTGAAGGGCCTGCAGACCTGCTGTAGAGACTGAACTCGCCCACTGAAGTAGCACTCTGTGCAGAAATGCATAAACATACACACACATACACACACATTCTACAGAGAGAGAGAGAGAGAGACAGGCAGATAGAGACAAAGAGCGAGAGAGAGACAGTAAGGGCCTGTCCACACGGGAACGTTTTTAGGAGGAAACGGTATAGTAATTTATCATTTCTGCCTTTCGTCCACATGACGCTGGCATTCTGGGTGCCTTGAAGCAATGTTTTTTGAGAACGGGCTCCAGAGTGGAAAAATCTGACACTGCCTTTGCGTGGTCGTTTGGACAAGCAAACCACTGCTTTTTGACAACAATGACGCTGCCCCCTAAGATGTGCACATCTCACAACAACAACTTCAAACTTGTACAAATCTGTGGTATAATTCACCTGCAGTGTAGGGTGAGTGCAGCGCAATTGTTTCTCCCCTCTACCACTAGAAGTACAGGCTGTTTTTTTAATATTGCTAGTACTCCGTACCATATAACAAAGACATCTCGTATGATGTCTTTGTTATATCGTTATGCTTATTTAATAAAAGAGCAACTGTTGCTGCATCCAACCCACCTGAATTATAACACACATTGCTAAAATCAACATACAACATGTTGAATCATTGAGCAGTTGAAGCATTGAGCAATCATTGTCTCCCTGCCGCTCAAGCTGCACGTTACTGACAACAACATTGTGCCTGACCCGTCAAAGAACGTTCCTGTGAATATTTATTGATCCGACATGTGTGTGGACACAACCTGCAAAAAATAAAAAATAAATAACATGATCATTGTCATGTAGACGGCCTCAGAGAGAGAAAGGGACAGAAGCTCATAAACATACAACCACACAACCCCACACTTACACCTATAACACATACTCCAACAGTGATTTTTCAAATGCATACTTGCTATTCAGTGTGATCTGTGAGAGAGAATCAGTGTGTACTCTGTCTAAAGACAGGGGGATTATGGGCTCTATATAGGAGAGTATTCAATAGTGCACACATGACAAGCACTTTTATATCAAAGGCTTCGTTTAAATGCAGACACACCACACAGTTTTTTGCCTTTGTGAAAGTAGTTAAAATTAATGGTTTGGTGGATGCGTAATTAGCATTGCGCTCCAGTACTAATCAAAGTGGTATTTTTCTAAAATGTCAGGCACGTTGCCAGGTTTGTTTGTTTGGCACAGTATGTCATGTTTGATGGGGGGAAAATGGCTCCCGTGCGGGTGATAATGTCGCCACGGCTGTGACTCTCTGATGTAAGATGACGTGCGTCTCTCCAGGAAATGGCATGAGGCAGCTGATTAGTTGGAACTCACGCAAATAAAAGTTTTTTACTGTGGGGCCATTTTAGAGCATGATTGTGAATCAAGTTCTGATTGGTCGATGAGGCCCCAGAGTGTGTGTTTCCTGTTGGGCATCAACAAACTCATTCAGGCTGGTGAGTCGTGATCTGAGGAAATTATTTCCTCTAAGCCCTGTAGCGGCCTGGGGGCCCCGAGCAGTTGCCAGCTTCACCTCTGTTGGGGCCGTTATGGCCATCTGAAGAGCAGTATGGATTGAGAGGACTTGCTCTGTCCATCCATCTCCTCTTCGTCACACACTCTCAACTCATAGCTATCCAATGCTACAGTCTCCTTCTTACAGTTTTCTCCCTCTAGCTCACTTTGTCCCCCTCTCTCTCTCTCTCTCTGTCTCTCTCTCTCTCCCTCTCTCCCCCTCTCCATTACCATTTTAGTCTGTTTATACCTTTCTTTGTCTCTCTCCCTTTCTCTCTCTCTTTCTCTCTCTCTCTGTCCCCCGCACCCCCTCTTTTACCATCTCCGTCTATTTCTAGCTTTCTTTGTCTCTCTCCGTTTCTCTCACCCTCCATCTCTCACTATTTCCTCTTTCTTTCATATATTCCTGTACTGTGCTTAAACTCTTTCTTTCAGCTCTTTCTTCTACAGCTGTCAGAGGTTTGGGTGCACAGCAAAGGGGCTTGCTGTCTGGGTTCACTCTCTCTCACTCACACACACACACACACACACACACACACACACACACACACACACACACACACACACACACAGCATAGTGATTTAGTGTCTGGGCTAACTCTTGTTCAGGCCCAAGTGTATGCTGTCGGATTCCTTGCCTATTGATCTGACTTTCTTTTCACATCTCCACTGCTCTCCTCTCATCTGCAATTCCATTTACCCTTTTTCTCTTTCATGTCTTCTTCTCTTTTGGCTCACTTCACTCTTGTCTGTTCTGCTTTATCGCTTTGTCTCTGTTTTCCTTTCGCCCCCCTTTGCCTTTGCTTTTCTTTCCTTCTTTTCTTCTTTTCATTCCAATCTGCTCACCTAACCCTTAACCCTCCTCTCCAAACATCACCTCTCTCTTATATGTTCTACCAGAAAAGACTCGACAGCAGATGAAGTTACATGCATTTAATAAAATGTATGAGGGAGTATGAGATGATAAAGTCTGCGCCTATGCCAAAGAGACTTTCCTTGTTGGTTGTCTGCACTTGTAATACAATAAAGCAATACAATAAAGAAAGTAAAACATAAAAGAAAGTCTCTATCGCACAGGCCCCCGTCTTTGTGGTTAATGTCCAACGAAAGGTTCACATATCAAAGAGTCTGTCCCCATTGACGAGATGGGGACCAACTGGTGACGGTGGCTGGATGGGGTGAAGGAGGAGGCGTCAAAGTTGGTGTACTCTAGGTAGCAGAGAGCAAAATTAGACAGGACGATCTTAAAGAAATGCACAAAGATCCTATAGGCTACCGGAATCTCTGGGCAGGCCTGCCTCTACCACTCCCTAACTCCTCTCCTCCCTCCCCTTTCTGCTCCTCACCCTCTCCTCTCCCCGCAGGAGTACCACGCTCAGCTGGAGGAGATGCGCGTTTCTATTCGGCAGCTAGAGGAGAACCTGTCAGCAGCGCGTCGCCGTAGCGACCTGTACGAGTCGGAGCTGAAGGAGTCTCGCCTCACGGGCGAGGAGCTGAAGAGGAAGGCGGCCGAGTACCAGCAGAAGATCCAGAAGGTCAGTTGGAGGAAACATCTAAAGATCTAAACTCTGCCATATAAACATTCAGAACAAGGGATATCAGAATGATAACAGTCTTAGTAACACAATATTATAATGTAGCAATCTATTTATTACTAATAACATATTTTGGTATGACCTTACAATAAGACTATTGTAATGGGTTAACACATGTTTGGTAACAACTATACCTCTTTTCCACCAGGGCAGTGCCGGTGCTGGTGCCAGTGCTGGAGAGGAACTGGTGCCAGTTCAGCACCAGCACGCATTTCCACAAGCTTCAGCACCAAAGCTTGTAGCAAAATGTTACCACGGTTACGTTCACGCAGTGCTCTAGAATCTTTGGTTAAGTAGCCTACAGTTCACGAGACACACGATAAAGCTTGGGTTATGTTTCTGTTTACATTTTTCGGGGAAAGATGGTGGACAGAAGAGTATCTATATTTATTTTGATTCTTATGAACTTGCTTATTACACTTTTACAGCTTCAGTTCGAAGGGTGGTTGCATGTAGCAACAATGAACAGCATACATACCAGAAGGAGATTATATTCCAGACGATGGGTATGCTGCTTTCAAGAATAGTTTTATGGTCTAGGTCCCGAGATCGGCAACATTTTAGGCTACATAATTCAAGAGCATTCTTTCATTTTGATGATCTAATTCTTATCACAAATAACATGACCTGGCAGAGGGTTGCCACAGTAAACTGTAGGCCTAATCATTCTAACACCAGGATTAAATTACGTGATTAAAAACGTAAGACGAACAGACAAACATGACCAGAAACATAACTTCCTTGGCGGAGCTAGCTATGCTATGCAGTTGTGTTGTTTTGGATTTCATTCGTGGTGCATGTGCGCCATCTACCGGTCATGATAATATTTGCACAGTATTCACTTAGTTTCTTCATTAGAGTTTTATTGACAGTAACTGTGGTCCGTCTCATTCAACTGTTCGCTATCTTTCTAAGCATTGTCAGGACACATCGCTTGGGCAGAATAAATAATAATAATAATAATAATAATAATAATAATAATAATAATTACTATAGGTGTAATAATAATAAAAATAATAATAACTAGAGGTGTGCCTCTGGTTGCCGATCCCTGCCTAAGCCTATAAATTTAATCTATGTTGCACTCTCCTGGATTAGGTTTAATTGACTTCTTTACTTTCTATTACTTAGATGTTGAGACTCTCCAGACGAAGAGCATCTCCTGTAATTTGGACACACCCAAGAACAAGTCATTGGTGGGATACGATCGTTCCTATGTTCAGTCGTACTCAGTTCACCCAAAACTTTATAGTTTCTCCAGAGACCTTTAACTACATTTGCCGCCAACTTGCATGCAAAATTGGTAGACAGGACACCAATTATCGGTTGTGCATACCTGTGAGGAAGCAAGTTGGCATCGCTCTTTGGAAACTGGCCACTAGCTGTGAATACAGGACCCTAAGTCATTTGTTTGGAGTGGGTATAAGTACAGTATTAAATTCAGTCAGAGATTTCTGTGACGCAGTCATTGCTGTGCTTCTTCCTATGCACATACCTGCCCCAGATGAAAATGCCTTTGAGGAAATGTCCAATTACTTTCACACTAGGTCCCACAGTGTGTAGGAGCCATTGGCGGAAGTCATATTCCTATCATAGCTCCAGAGGAATATGCAAGTGACTTTTTCAATCGAAAAAGGTGGCACTCCATAATACTGCAAGGAGTTGTAAATGGCAAGGGAATGTTTTGGGATGTATGTGTTGGTTTTCCAGAAAGTGTGCATGATGCCAGAGTCCTTAGACAATCAGACTTGTGGGAAAGGCTTGGTGATGGACAGATATTAAACAGACACACAAGGAACATTGCAGGGCATGACATTGGACGGTTTCTGATAGGAGACCCAGCTTACCCGCTACAGAAATTGCCAATGAAACCATTTGCTGACACAGGACAACATACCCCAGAGAAGCATAGATTCAATTACAGAATTAGTAGTGCAAGGTCAGTGGTGGAAACCACATTTGGGAGACTTAAAGGGAGATGGAGGCGCTTGCTAAAAAGAAATGACTGTAAACTAGAAATGGCAAAAAAATGACATTGGCATGTTGTGTGTTGCACAACATTTGCGAAGAGAATGGCGACCGCTAGCCTGGCTATCGCGACTTGTCAATGCTCTGCGAGCATTGGTCTGGCCAAGCTGTGTTGTAAACCCATTTCTCAGAAGGCGGGCTTAACCCGCCTCTTTCAAATGCCTGTTTGCTACTGGACGAAGCTTCAACCAATCACACCCCTCTGTCCTCTGATGTATACGTAGCGAAAGAAATTGCTTGATCCAAACAAAAAGTAGTAGTAGCCTGTAGTCATATAGATGTTTTAGTCAAATGATTTTTGTCGGACTTGTGAGGTGAACATGAGAGTGGCTGGTGTTGGTCATTCAATATTGATATTCGAAAAACGAATCAGTGCGACCAAAGACGAAATGACCACAACAACAGCGTCCTCGCAAAGCCCCATCGACTTGGCTACCAGCGGGGTTAACTGATAAATTAAACTTTTACCGAAGGCAGTCAGTAGCATTGCAAATACGCCCTTTACCGCAACAAATGCTTCAAGGGCTGCCCTTTGCTCCATTTTCAGACAGAACTTCCCTTTGAATTCGTCCTAAACAGCAGCTACAGATGCATTGAAATCTTACGGTTGCTCCACGTTTGCCATGTAGACAGTGACTGAGATAGATTTACGGTCGCTAAACTACCGCGTCATTGCCTTTTGAAATGCTCGATTTTCATTGGCCCCCTATCTGAGGACTGAGCAGAAATGGTTTAGATGGGCAGCTTGGCCAGACTGACTTGCTCGCGAAATGTAAATGCAGCGTCACAGGCAGTATGGGCACACCCAGGCTAGGCGACTGCATCTCAGATGAGTTTGCAGATATGAACAGATATAGAGTTTGCAGATATAAACAACCCCCCGTACATGCTTTGCCTAACCATGGACAGCAGGAAGGAGCTGATGTCAGAAGAGCATTAATGCGTTATTTCAATGCAGAGAATAACTGATATACATATGAAAAATATTGTGACTTTATTTCCTGTTAGGGTACACAAAATAATAAATAGCTATAAATAGTAGTAATACATAGAATAGAAAGAACAAATAATCTGATAAATACAATTATATTACACTGTTAAATTATCACTATATAATTATATAAAGACTGTTACAATATGCTTGACTAGTGTGTTGTGTGTGTGTGCGTGTGTGTGTGTGAGAGAGAGAGTTAGCGAGAGAGATTACTGTTATATTATTAGGCCTACTGTTCTTTTTCTAGTGCAGTTACAATTCTCCCCATGAGGCCCAGTAGAGCATTGCTAGTAGTCTTCATCCTGTTTAAAAACAACTCATTAAATTGTTGAGTGTGTTTAAGGAACATCCTGTTCCTTCTCTCATCGGATTTCTCCATGTATTCCAGGAGGTCCTGCTGCTGCATCTTCCTCTTCCCTGTAAAATATTTATTTCACAATAATTACACAAACAGAAAATTAGTATTTCACAGCCTAGGTTTGCCCAGATGCATAAGGTTGTCAGGTGGCTCCTCACCCTTCCTAGATCCATGGTTTGTTGCTGTGTTGGTAACTTGTGATGGTGATGGTGATGGTGATGGTGCAGGCTCAGCTGGTTCAGGCTCAGATGGTGGCTGTTCAGAGGTGGACGCCTCAGCATCATCTGCATCGTCTACTTAAAACATACCGTAACAACACAACTATTTAAATTACTTTGATTAATTGTGCTGAGCAATGCAGACAAATCAGTTTGTGACAGGTTACAACAGGTACAATAAGCGATATTGTGTCGGTGGCGAGAGAGTAATATCAACCCCAATTCAACCACAGACAGTAGAGGAAATTAGCCAGCTGTCACTGTTGGGAAAGTCCAGTCTACTCCACAGCCACTGCTGCCAACGCTATTAGCGTAGCCAGAAAAAGTTACAAAAAATGTATCTATGCTACGTTCAAACATGGGTTGGGACATGCGAGTACATCTTTTTCTTCACACTCTTTTGGTATGTACAGATGTTTTTTTTTATTACCTGCAATACAATTCAATACGTACCGTAGGCATATGGGTCGCACATCGCCTCCAAAAGTTGCGTAGCAGTAGTAGCAGGAGTGCTAGCAGCAACCCTGGAGTTGAGAGCTCCGTCAATCCGATTAGCTGGCCTTTGCCCAAGCACGTTGTCCAACAAAGTCAGATTGATACCACTCTTAAGTTTCGGCCTCC
Organism: Coilia nasus; assembly: GCA_027475355.1. Taxonomy (NCBI): domain Eukaryota; kingdom Metazoa; phylum Chordata; class Actinopteri; order Clupeiformes; family Engraulidae; genus Coilia; species Coilia nasus. The sequence continues at coordinate 32,926,936 of CM050217.1, forward strand.
CAGCACCACTTCTGGAGAGCTCAGCCTTGTGATTGCGGTATTCCTTTTAAAATTTTTTTAATTTATTTGTAATTTGGTCCACGGTTCTGTTGTAGCCCGCCCAGCCAATTCCTCTCTAAATTCCCCATAAATTTTCCCCTTCCTTACAGCCCCGGCTAGTTTTTCCTGCACCTCTACTGACGACCAAATAGCTATCAAAGCATTGGTTTCATCGACCGACCACAGCATGATGGTCTTTTCGTCTGAAACATCTGAAACACTCGGAGTTGACATAATACATATTGTGACATATTAAGACATATTGTGGCTAACGCTAAAAACAAAAATGGCATCGAAAATGTTTCGCCAGCTGTGTACCGTTGCTATGGTAGCGCCACCAATAGCAATTGTTACGTGTGCGGTTCTGACTTTGGGACCAGCAATTTCATGGTGCCGTGCCGGTGCCAGGTTTTGGGCACCAGCACCTGTCATTGTTCTTTGGAAACACGCAGAACCACTTTTAGATCGGGCACCGGCACTGAACCGGCACCGGCACCGTTGCGGTGGAAATGAGCTACTAGTGTCCACTCACTGTAAAGCACTTAATACGGTAAGCTGTGAAAGTAAAATTTGTTGTTGTTGTTGTTGCTGTTGTTGACTGATTCTCAGGCAAAGGAGCAGGGCAAGGCAGAAGTGGAGGAGATCCTTGGCAAGCTACAGAAGGTATAACCCAGAGTCAATGCTCTTGTCAGGTCTCAGTAGATGGGGTGGGGAAGGTTAACGGCCTTTTGCATTAATACTTCTCCAAAGCATTGTACTACAGTAACAACACAAGGCCAAACTTCAACCTTGCAGCAGGAGATGTAATTGGTGTAGTTGATATATACTTTAGTGTTCTGTGCCACTGATTGATATACAATAATGGAGTGATGCCAATAAAAATGGCATTGTCAGACTTTCTGTTCTGGTAGTAAAAACAATCAGTTAGTGTTGATCTGTACCCATGACTGACTTAAAAACAGAGAGAACATTGTATCTTATAACCATTCACGTAGATAATTAAAACACACTACAACCCACTGCAAGTGCCTCATAGTGTGAATATAGTTACAGTATTTAGCAGACACTTTTCTCCAAAGCAGTGTACAACACTAAAAACACCACATTATTAAGCAAAAATGTCTGTCCTCTATTGTAAGTCACTTTGTATATAGGTGTATACTCAGTGTAATGTAATGTAAAAATACTTGGCTATTTTTGATATTTAACAAAAACATCTAAGGAATTAGTATAAACATGACTTACATAGACTTCCAAAGGCTTAACATAGTATAGCACATAGTACAATATGTGATGTGTTAGGCCATGTCATGTTGATGCTGTTATGTCCCCAATGTAGGTCAACACAGAGCAACAGAGCAAAATATCAGAGCTGGAGGAGAGGCTTGGCAAGGTGAGCACCACTAGTAGTACCACTCCACATCCACAAACGCTGGGACTGTGTGTAAAATGTAAATCAAAACCTTTTTCTGAATAAAATATGGGTTTGGGGATGTGGTATCAGAAATGTGTTTTTCCTCAGTGGGAACATTTTTGCTTTTGTCTTTTTTTTTCTGGCACACACACAATCTTGCTTTTTCTGGCACACACACAATCTTGCTTTTTCTGGCACACACACAATCTTGCTTTTTCTGGCACACACACAATCTTGTAAACATACAGTGTTTATTTGTGTTGTTGAGACAACTGTACTGCACCATGTTTCACCCACCTTTCTAAAGGGGGATTTAGGTCTTGAGCTGTGTAGACTGTGTTTAGACAATAGGCATTGTTTGATCAATCAATATAAATAGATTTTAATACAATTTGCCTTTCTTGTGCATTACTGGTGGTATATCAGTCTGGTGTGTGGTTTAACAATAAGTCATAAATAAAGTGTGTGTGTGTGTGTGTGTGTGTGTGTGTGTGTGTGTGTGTGTGTGTGTGTGTGTCTGTGTGTGTGTGTGTCTGTGTGTCTGTGTGTCTGTGTGTGTGCTTGCATGCATGTGTGTGTGTGTCTGTGTGTGTGTCTGTGTGTGTGTGTGTGTGTGTCTGTGTGTCTGTGTGTGTGCTTGCATGCATGTGTGTGTGTGTGTCTGTGTGTGTGTGTGTGTGTGTGTGTGTCTGTGTGTCTGTGTGTCTGTGTGTGTGCTTGCATGCGTGTGTGTGTGTGTGTGTCTGTGTGTGTGTGTGTGTGTGTGTGTGTGTGTGTGTGTGTGTGTCTGTGTCTGTGTGTCTGTGTGTGTGCTTGCATGCATGTGTGTCTGTGTGTGTGTCTGTGTGTGTGTGTGTGTGTGTGTGTACACCAGGCAGTGAAGGCCAGCACAGAGGCCACTGAGCTGCTGCAGAGCGTGCGTCAGTCTAAGGAGCGTCTGGAGAGAGAGCTGGAGCGCCTGCAGACCAAAGAGGGCAACAGCGACAGTCTGCGCAGACGCCTGCGAGAGACCGAGGTCAGGGGTCTCACAAACACACACACACACACACACACACACACACACACACACACACACACACACACACACACACACACACAACCTGCCACTAGGGTCACACACACCCAAACAGACAGCCTTCCTCAACTGAATACAGGAGTGATGTCATCACCAATAACAACACATGCCAGCGTCTCCAGGCCTGATTAGTGACGTCATTATCAATTAGTAAAACACACCCCAGCAGCCAGACCACTGACATCATCTTAATTTTAAAGCAAGCCATAATCACCTGACTGCAGTAGTGACATCGTAATAAAAAAAAAACACGAGCTATGGTCACCTGACTTCATAAATGACATCATTATAAATTACAACTTGATGGACTGGGAATAAAAAACACAAATATTTTTGGTACAAGCATTATGGTTTTTTTCATCATGTTGAAAACATAAGAGACAGATAATATTCCATATAACAAAAGACAGAGTGCAAGTGTATGTGTGTTTGTCTGACGTGTGTGTGTGTGTGCAGGATGGCCGTAAGACACTGGAGAACCAGGTGAAGCGTCTGGAGCTGGTTGAGCGCAGGGAGAGTAAACTGAAGGAGGACATCCAGACCAAATCACAGCAGATACAGCAGATGGCCGACAAGATCATGGTGTGGACAGATGAACACACACACACACACACACACATGTACATACATGTACACACACATACACAGACACATGTACACACACGTACATACACTAACACACACACACACATACAAACACGTACAGACACACACACACGTACACACTTGTGCTTGTGCATTTAGCACATGTGGAAAAGGTAAAATAACACACACATACATGTGTTTGTGTATGTATGTGTTTGTGTGTGTGAGATTAATATGTGTGTGTATGTGTCTGTGTGTGAAATTAACGTGTGTGTTTGAGCCTCTATAGTAATTCTATGTTGTGTGTTACTATGAGTAATCACAGACATGATCTTGTCTGTGGTAGGGTTTGGCATGGTTGTGTTCATTTTGAGTTCCTGTAAAAAAGAAGGCAAGGTCTTACCCTGCCAGGGGGACAGATATGGATGGTCAGCCTTATGAAAAATAGATTAGGGGACACAGTGCTGAAGTAACTCTCCTGAAAGTGTGTGCAATACAGCGCGCACTAACCCTGCATGTAATAATGACAAGGACTCAACTGCAATAATGGCACACTTGCAAAACTGCAAAAACTGCATGTGATGCAGTTGGAAAATTGGCAAAATCAGTTCGTTAGTTTCTTTTTTTTTGGTCAAATGCTACATGACACTGCTGTTGTCAGACGCCCTGTCTACTTTCCTTTTGGCTGCTCATTTTCTGTTGTGTTTTCAGGACCTGTTACCATGGTTGTGTTGCGTACAGGACAGGTTGTCATGGTTTGCATGTTGTGTTGTGTTCAGGACCTGGAGGAGAACCTGCGTGAGGCCCAGGCCACCGGCCAGCGCATGGAGACACAGCTGGAGCAGAAGGAGCGACTGTATGAGGACAAGATCAAGGTACAGGGCCCTAGCCACACAGCCAAGGTACAGGGGCCCAGTCACACGCCTAAGATACAGGGTCTGACACACACCCAGCAAGGAACAGGGGCTTATACACACACATATGGTACAAGAACCTATGTGCACATTCAGCAAGGTACAGGAGCCTACCCATAGACCTAAGCAGGTAATTATGCGACTGTGGAGGTAAGGGTTAAACAACATCAGGGTACAGGGGCCTCACCACAGACCCAGAGCTTATGAGATAGAGGAGGTATGAGTAAAACTATTCCAGGGTCGACAGGGGCCTGGTCACACACCCACACAGGGCATGATGTGGTAGTGGAGGTATGAGGACACAATCAAGGTACAGGGGCCCGTAGATATAGAACACCTAGATCAAGGTATAGGGCCCTATCTACACACCCAAGGTACAGGAACTTGCACAAAAACAGCAAGGTACACACCTATGGCACAAGAACCTATCCACACATTCAGCAAGGTACAGGAGCCTATCCACAGACCCAAGAAGGGCAAGGACAAGATCAAGGTACAGGGGCCTGACCACAGACCCAAGCAGGGTATGGTGGGACTGTGGAGGTAAGGGTAAAACCAGATCAGGGGACAGGGGCCTATCCACAGACCCAGGGAGGGCTTGGTGAGACAGTGTAGATACAGGTGAAACAAGACAGAGCACATTGCAGCAATTTACCACGTTTATTGGTGGTGATTGAATTACCAATATACAAATATGTAATGATATTAATACATGTAAAATGTGTAGTGTTTCACCTTTTCTTACACAACAAGCAAACAAACACAAAACTGCACAACACAATAAACCTGCTACTAGTAAGAGGCATTAACAGGTTTATAAAATGTATGTGTATGTGTAATCAGAAAGTATTCCTTACAACAAATATGATAAAATATATATATATATTTTTTACGAATCTTTAAAAAAAATTGTGCTTATGATATTTTCTGATTACATTCATTCAGAAGGTAACTTCCTAATGGCATTAAGCATTAAGTCCTGCTTGTGCTCTGGTTGTTAATATTTGTTGTTGTTGTTGTTATGTGATTGTGTTGTTTGTTTGTGGTGTGCAGGTCCTGGAGGTGCAGATGAAGGCAGACATGGCCGATAAGGAGGCTCTGGAGTCCAAGCAGAACACCTATGAGGAGGAGGCCCGCGAGAGCAGCAAGCTCATCGGAGAACAGAAGGCGGTAGGAAAACAACAAACATCACAACAACAGCAATAACAGCATGTAGATGGTGGTAGGACACATTAGCACACCTCATAATATACAGAGGGCAGCAGGCAGATCAGTGCACGTAAGGTGTTTGGACACAGCACCTCATACTGTAAGAGTTGTGCTGGTAATCACCTTCAGGACCTACACACATCAAACAACAAACAACTGCCAACTAGTCTGGCAACCAGCAACTAGGGGGTATTCCATTAAAGTAACTGCAAAACCTGAATAAATTTCAGGTTGGGGGTGCTGGGGTGACAAATGCCACTGAACTAACCTGCTCTGTACCAGGTTAACTCTTCAGCAAAATAAATCAGTGTTACAAAGAATACCTACCTGTAGTAAACAGGGTATCCAACAGACAGTTTCAGTTCCCTCCATATTTCTGATTATCGCCTGATTATCCGTGTAAAGGAGACAAAGTTGATGTCGGTAAAAATGAATTTGCATCATATGGTTACTTAGTTGGGAGGAACTCACATCTATCCCTAAAGAATTTAGAGGGGAAAAAAACGGATTTTCATCTTAATGTTTTAAAACATGGACGGTGCATCGTGATGGCTGATGATTGCTTTGTGCGCTTTTTTTTTTGTCCTCAAGGGTGTAATAATGTACTGTTGCAGCAGCAATTTTCATTATAATTCTCCAAAAAGCCTAGTTTATAGCATACCTAATCACACATTACACTTGAAATATCAGGCCATTTAGCCTATATTTACCCATAGGCCTATGGATAACTTGGTAGAGGTCTTACAACACCTACAGATACAACTTCTTATATCATTAATGTCTGTCCACACAAGCAAAACATATTATAAAGCAAAGACATATTAGGCCTATTACAATAACACCCACCTCACATATCTAACACTAGGCTAACTTACTGTCTGAAGTTCAGCTGGCTTAATAATTGTAATTTCTGGTATCCTACTGATGACATCTCCAACTTTAACTTCAAATAGCAAATAGCCTTGTGCCCACACCCCTTGACTTGCTGCATTTCACTGACAAAATAAATGTTTGAGACATGCAAACTTCTTGAATGAGATCCTATTTATCCAAATTCTGTGCTGGAAGGCCATACATTTACATGACTAGACCTATAGCATATAGTGTTCTTTCACATTATGGATACCTACTCCGCCAGTTAGGCAAAAAAGTTGCCCCAAAGTAAACCTATTGTAATATCAAATGTGTAAATCAGGAGAAGACTTCCTTGAATAGTTCTAGAATTAGAATGAATTATGCATCAGCTGGATCTCGAACGTGGGTCTACCGCATAAGAAGCAGCCAGGACTCTGCTGCACTGCCATTCAAACAGCAAACTCTAATAACCTCTCAGTTTTCAAAGAAAATCTGACTCTCCGCTTAATATGTTAAACATCGGTAATTGCATGAACTCAATACGTTTGAGAGGCCAATAGTATTCCTTTTTCTTGTCTGAGTTGTTTGTGCACTTTGTAGAGAGACGTGTTTAATCAATGCTTTTTTGAAAAGTCTGCATGGGACTTGCTGTCATTCTTTGACATGATCATGTTTTCGACAATCACATGCTCTGGCTTGTTGCATACCTAGTGTGCACGCGGCAAGGCTAGATAAGACTGGCTAAAGTTAACTTTGATGAGATGCGGCTAAAATGTGTTGTGGCTTCAGCCTCAAGTTAAAGTTGATGAATGAAGTCGCGTAATGAAACGAAGTTTAACCAATTAAGCACCACTATCTTTAGAGACTTTGATGGAATACCCCCCTGGCCAGTGTACAGAAGGCTGTAGGACACACCACCACAGCTCATAACAGGTCTTCTGATAAACATGTTGGCCCCTATGAGCGAGTATAATACTCTGCTCATTGTGTTCTGCGGGGGCCGCCAGTACTGCCCTACAAAGGCAGAAGACCTTTACTCACCAGAGTGTGAAACTCAGAAAATATCTAAAAAATCTTCCACCTGCATGTGTTTTCAACGTTATGACAAAGACAACCTCTTGTATTTCTCAAAAAAGCAACAAAATTCTAAAGATATACTACATGAAGTTGCGGTCTTTTAGCCAGGGTGTGCCCATACTGCCTGTGACGCTGCATTTGCATTTCGCGAGCAAGTCAGTCTGGCCAAGCTGCCTATCTAAACCATTTCTGCTCGGCCCTCAGATAGGGGGCCAATGAAAATCGAGCATTTCAAAAGGCAATGACGCTGTAGTTTAGCGACCGGAAATCTATCTCAGTCACTGTCTACATGGCGAACGTGGAGCAACCGTAACAGTTCAATGCAGCTGTAGCTGCTGTTTTGGATGAATTCAAAGGGAAGTTCTCTCTGAAAATAGAGAAAAGGGCAGCCCTTGAAGCATTTGTTGCGGGAAAGGATGTTTTCGCAATGCTACTGACCGGCTTCGGTAAAAGTTTAATTTATCAGTTAGCCCTGCTGGTAGCCAAGTCGATGGGGCTTTGCGAGAACGCTGTTGTTGTGGTCATTTCGCCTTTGATAGCACTGATTCATTTTTCGAACATCAATATTAAATGACCAACACCAGCCACTCTCATGTTCACCTCACAAGTCTGACAAAAATCATTTAAAGCCATTTCTATATGACTACAGGCTACTACTACTTTTTGTTTGGATCAAGCAGTTTCTTTCGCTGCGTATACGTCAGAGGACAGAGGGGTGTGACTGGTTGAAGCTTCGTCCAGTAGCAAACAGAGGCAGGTTAAGCCCACCTTCTGAGAAATGGGTTTACAACACAGCTTGGCCAGCTTGGCCAAGTTGCGATAGCCAGGCTAGCGGTCTTTGCCTTTGCAGGGCAGAATAGTGATACTGTTTAATATGATGTTCAATGAGAAGCCCCTGACAGTGCAGGCCCCTTGGAACCATCACAACTTTAACCCTGTTCATGGCAATCCTGCCTCTTCACCTAACTGTTCACATTTGACCTTTAACCTTTTAAAGTCGCAGCATATTTGTGACCTACAGACATTGCGCACCAAAACCCGTCAAGTCAGTGTGGAGTTGAGCTGTGAAGTGCCCTGCTCTGGAGAAAACTCTCACGTCTGCTTTCACACTGTCTCAAGGCAGCATAATGACTCATCATTTATTCAATCTTCTCTGTCTGTCTGTCTGTCTGTCTGTCTGTCTGTCTGTCTGTCTCTCTCTCTCTCTCTCTCTCTCTCTCTCTCTCTCTGTCTCTCTCTCCCCCCCCCCCCCCCCCCCCCCCTCCACCCATCTCTCTTTCTTCCTCTGTCTCTCGCTCTTTTTCCCTCTTTGCCTCTCTGTCTCTCCCTCTGTCTCTCTCTCCCCCTCTCCCCTCTCCCCCTGCCCCCTCTGCAGACCATCAATGCCATGGAATCCAAGATGAGCAGTCTGGAGCAGAGGATTGCTGAGCTCTCGGAGGCTAACAAGCTAGCGGCTAACAGCAGCATCTACACTCAGAAGAACATGTCAGTACTACTGCTGTGTAGTTAATCACTTACTCACATACTCAGTCAGTCATTCTCTCTGTCCCTCTCCCTGTCTTTGTGACATATTTTCTAACCTGATATTATCAAAACAGTATAGTTAGATAATAGTCTGTTCTCCCTCAGTCAGGCAGGCAGGCAGTCAGTCAGTCTCTCAGTCTCTCAGTCTCTCTAACTCTTATAGTAGCCCTCCCCCCATTCATTATTGTTGAAAAAAGATTGTGATACCAGCGTACGTTGAGAACATGAATCTGTAGTCTCAGACACTTACTCACACATAGTCACTCACTGTCTCACACTCACATTTTACACACACTCAATTATTCACACACACACTCACTCACTTATGCATACTTACACACACACGCTCACTCACACTCACTCTCTTTCACATTTACACTCACTCACTCACACATACTTACACACTCACTCACTCACACACTGCCCCCCCATTGCACCCCATAATAGCCCCATCCCCCCTGGTGGGCCCCAGGCTGTGCTCAGCGGTACCGTGTGTCCCGCAGGAAAGCCCAGGAGGAGATGATCTCAGAGCTGCGGCAGCAGAAGTTCTATCTGGAGTCCCAGGCCGGGAAGCTGGAGGCCCAGAACGCCAAGCTGGAGGAACACCTGGAGAAGATGAGCCAGCAGGAACAGAGCCACAAGAGCAGAGTGCTGGAGCTGGAAACTAGACTCAGAGAGGTGAGAGGAGAATGAGAGAGGGAGAGATGGAGAGAAAGAAAAGGAGAGAGGGAGGGATGGATGGAGGGAAGAGAGGAGACGAGCACCTGGAGAAGATGAACCAGTGTAATGGATGCCAGCTAGCACAGCTTGGTGTAGAACGTTAGTAAGCCTCCCTCCTGACACCTCAAAAATATATGGTACTGACTGAGTTAGTAGCACAGCTTTTAGGTCACTCGGTAGCACGTCTGTCTTCCATACCGGAGGTGCTGTGAGGTCGCGGGTTTGAGACTGGGTCTGGACTGTGCAGAAAGACCTTGGTTACAACAGCAGGAGGAGAGCCACAAGAGCAGAGTACTGGAGCTGAAGAGAGGTGAGGAGAGAGAGAGGGATGGCAAGAGGGAGAGATAGAGGGAGAGATAGAGGGAGAGATAGAGGGAGAGATAGAGGGAGGCAGGGAGAGAATGAGGGAGAGATGGAGATGGACAAAGGAGAGGGGGGGATTGATGTAGGGAGAAGTGGAACACCTGGAGAAGATACGCCAGCAGAAACAGTCACTACAGCAGAGTATATAAATGATCTATATAATATAGATATAATGTAGATATAATTATACTTTATGAATTTATTTGTGTGTGTGTGTGTGTGTGTGTGTACGCGCACATGCGTGCGTGCGTGTATGTGTGTGCACATATGCATGTATGTGTGTGTGTGTATTTGTGTGTGTGTGTGTGTGCGTTTGTGTGGGTGGGTGGGTGTGTGCGTGAGTGTGTGTGCGTGAGCATGCGTGTGTGTGTGCATGCATGTGCGTGTGTGCATGGGTGTGTGCATGGGTGTGTGCATGGGTGTGTGTGTGTGTGTGTGTGCGTGTGTGTATGTATGTATGTTAGATTGGCCTGGAGCACGAGGAGCAGAAGCTGGAGATTAAGCGGCAGGCGTCGGAGCTGACCCTGTCCCTGCAGGAGAGGGAGTCGCAGATCAGCGGGCTGCAGGCGGCCAGGCACGCCCTCGAGAGCCAGCTGCAGCAGGCCAAGACCGAGCTGGAGGAGACCACCGCCGAGGCAGAGGAGGAGATCACTGTACTTAGGGTACACACACACACACACACATGCACATATGCACACACACAGACACTGTCACACACACCCATGCACGCTTGCACACACACATACACACACACACTCAGCTAAAACTTTCTCACACACACACATGCGCATGCAGGCATGCATGCACGCACACACACACATACCCACACACACACACACACACACACACTCAGCTAAAGAGCTTTCTCACACACACATACACACAGACAGCACACACACACAAACACATACAGTCATTCACAAAATACTTGTCGCATAAGGACACAGTAACTTAAAATGGTATATAACTTTATTTGTAAGTTTATTTGTGAAAAGTGGCAGAAGGTTTATTTTTCTAATGAAGCATCCATTGCACAACATCCCAATTGTCGCAAAAACTGCAGAAGACCTGTTGGAACCCACATGAACCCAAGATTGACCCAGAAAACAGTTACTGTATGTGTAATGGAAGAAAAATCATGCTTTGGCATGTCCGAGAGCTCTGCAGAGTGGAGGGAAACATAAACAGCCTGAAGTATCAAGACATTTCTGCATCATTACATTCCGAACCACAAGAGAGGACAAATTCTGCAGCAGGATGGCGCTCCTTCTCCTATTCAGCCTCCACATCAAAGTTCCTGAAAGCAAAGAAGATAAAGGTGCTCCAGGATTGGCCAGCCCAGTTACCAGACATGAACATTATTGAGCATGTCTGGGGTAAGATGAAGGAGGACACTTGGAAGATCAAACAAAAAAATCTTGATGAACTCTGGGAGTCCTGCAAGATTATTTTCTTTGCCATTCCAGATGGCTTCATCAATAAGTTATTTGACCCATTGCCAAGACATATAGATGCAGTTGTGACTCATGGAATGCATACACGATGTTAATAATTTAATTTAAGTATTAAGTTTTTAATGACAATTTTTTTCACACGGCTGAAGCTCGCACACACATACTGTAGAGTCCCAATAATAATGTCGGTGTGCACAGAAATACTGTAAGTCATAGCCTCTTACGTCCTTATTCTGAAATTGCTGCTCTGTCTGTGGGTTGCAGCTGTTAGTCAGAGAGGGCCTCTCCACACTACAATCCCATTCTTATTGGCATCACTCCACTGTACTCACACACACACACACACCCACTCACCCACTCACTCACTCACTCACTCACTCACTCACTCACTCACTCACTCACACAGTGTACTTAGGGTGCACACACACACACACACACACACACACACACACACACACACACACACACACACACACACACACACACACACACACACACACACACACACAGATAAGTACCCCATTGTCACTGACATCACTGCACTGTACTCAGGTTTATGCCTACACACACACACACACATGTAAGTGCCCTATTGTCACATCACTGCACTGTACTCAGGATTGCACACACACAGACACAGACACACACAGTTAGCGAACAAATATTTGAACTGTGTGATTTCCACTATGTTTTCTCCCTATCTCTCTCCTTCTGTCCTCCATCTATCTGTCCATCTCTCACTCTCTCTCTCCCTCTCCCCTCTACTGAAGGCCCATCGTGATGAGATTCAGAGGAAGTTTGATGCCCTGAGGGACAGTTGTGCGGTATGTTTCTTATCCCCCTCATCATAGGTTCCTCCTCTCCTTACAGACCATAATAATAAGTATTCCTCAGGCATGTTCAACATTTAAACACTGCTGTCCATACCACAACACCATACTCCTCTCCTTACAGACCATAATAATCAGCATCCCTTAGACATGTTAATCCGGTGGAAACTGCAGATTCCCACTGAATAGAATAGCACTGACAGAGATGCATCACAGTTACCCATGGCAACAACCCACACATGAGTCATGAGCCACTTGTGGAGAGGGCTGTAATGATACGTGTTGGTTTGTTTGTTTGTTTGTTTGTGTCTTTCTTTTGTTAATTCATTTTTTCCTGCCTTTGCCCTACACTTCACATGCCAGGCAGCCTTTTCAGATGAGGGCCACTGCTGCCTTATAGCTATAGGTGAAGAGAGCTGAAATGATCTTTGTTTGGTTATTTATTTATGTTTGTTTGCATATTATTTATGCATTATTGTTATGTTAATAATATTACAATATATATATATTAATATTATTATACTATTATTATTAGTGGAGGCCTGAGAGGTGATTGTACAGCTACCTACAGCAGTGGAGCCTTCAGGGTATCTCGCTTTGAGTTAGAGACTGCTGTCCACTTACTCTCATGTAATGCACAACACACTCATAATCTCTCTCTTTCACGCTCTCTCTCCCTCATTCTCTCAATCTCTATCTCTTTTTCTTTCTCTCCCTCGTTCTCTCTCGTGTCAGTTTCTCTCTCTGTCTTTCCCTCACTGTCTCTCTTTTATCTATTCTCTCTTTCGCTCCTCTCACTCCATCTCTCTTTCTCTCTCCCTTTGTTTCTCACTGTCTTTCTTTCTGTCTCTCAGTCGTTCCCTCTCCTTCACCCCCCCCCACCCCCCCCCCCCCCTCTATCCTCCTGCCCTACTTTCTCCATCCTCCCACACCCAAGCTGCTTGGAGATGTGGCTTTATTGCTGTGTGTGTGTGTGTGTGTGTGTGTGTGTGTGTGTGTGTGTGTGTGTGTGTGTGTGTGTGTGTGTGTGTGTGTCTGGTTCTGTGGTGTGGATGAACCAGTGCTGCTTTCAGTGCCAGATCTGCCATTGCTATTTCTGTATTAGGCCTCATGTGTGGGCCTTGTTATTCAACATTCCGGCACTGTTATGTATTTTACAGACAACAATATGAAAATGCCAGTGCACCTAAAAAGAAAACAACATAAAGTCTTCTTCTGAGTTCCTCATTATGCTGTAAAGTATGATTCTTTGCGTGTCAAGATGGCAACTAACTGCAGATATTAAGTATAAATTACTTTCAGAATCAGTTTTTTTTGGCTGGGTGTACTTACATGAATCTATTTTTATTGGCCAAGTATACTTACAAGGAGTTTGGCTGATTTAAGTTGGATGGCTTGTCACTCTAATCATGGAAGTATATCCCACAGTGTGTCAGATGCTTTTGGATATAGGGGATCATTTCTAAATTTGTTGTTAAATGTTACATTACACTGCATTTAGCAGGCACTCTTACCCAGGGTGACTTACAGTGATCTAACTAGAGGGTCAGTCCCCTGGGGCAACTTAGGGGTTAAGTGCCTTGATGAGGGGCACATCAGCCATGGCTGCCTGGGAATCGAACCTGTGACCCTTCGATTACAGGTCCAACTCCTTACGGCCCACAACTGCCTTAGTTAAATAATATGAAAGCACATATATGACCAGATCTGTCACAGTGTCCCAAAATCCAACTTTGAGATTTTGGTACCAGTGAAAAGACAAGATGATACACATTAAAATAATTTCTTGGTCAGACACACACCACAGTTGTGTGTAGCTCTCCTCTTGTCACCCAGTGGAGGTAATGGCTGGGTTTGTGTAAAACAAGCTCATGCTCATGTTGGGAGGGCTGGTGTGTGACTTAGTCATAGCTGTTCTGTGTGTGTGTGTGTGTGTGTGTGTGTGTGTGTGTGTGTGTGTGTGTCAGTGTATGTAAGTGTGCGGGACAGATATAAGTGTGTGAGTGTGTGTTGACAGAGGGTTTGCCTACAGTAAGAGTGTGAACATATGATCCCACTGATCCTGGCTCTCTGCCCCTGCTGAATGTAAGTCCCTCCAAAAAGTTCCACACTCCACAAGGGCCTCCTGATAAGCTAGTAGCTTACTAATTTAATATGGCAGCTAGCTTAGATGAGGCGTACCCCAAAGAGCAGCATAAGTCAGTGTGTTTAGACAAAACGCACCCCAAAGAGCTGACTATGGCAGCCAGCCCGCAGCATACCCCAAAGAGCTGACTTTGCCCGTTAGATTTCCACACTGAAAACCAGGGGCATTTCCTGTTGTATGGTCAATAATAATAAAATATTTGATGCTTGTATCTAGAAAAACTGTGAACAGTGCAGTGCTAGTTTTGTAGGCAAGGATTGTAGAGATTAGAGATTAGTTTGGAAGGAGTAGTTTGGTGTTTAGTGCGATGGTACAGTACTAGTACTAGTACTAGTAACTGAGGCGGGGAGGTCAATACAAGACATGTCAGCTGTAAGGTGAGGGCTAGTTTTGGACACTGCCTGGTATGTAAAGACAAGTTTGCAAGGGAACAGAAGACTGGTGGGGATGAGTGGGAGGACTGGTTGAACTCACAGCCTCATGCCCATGCCATCATATGGCTCTTCTTCAACTCACTCCGTGGACAAAGAGCTGGGAAAGTGGGTCAGACCATTTCAGTGTTTTTGTTTTTTCCACACTGTGTTTATAATAATGGTAATAATGATGCACTTCAGCCTCCCACACTTCTGGCTCTGTCTCCATCTCTCTCTCTATCTCTCACTCTCTTTCCCTCCCTCTCTCCCTCTCTCATACCATCTCTGTCTAGCTCTCTTTGTCTTCCACTCTCTCTCTTTCGTCCCCACACCTTTTCTCTGTATGCTCTCTCTCTGTGTCTCCCTCTCCCTTTCTCTCTCTCCCACTGTCATCCCTGTGTCTGTCCATCACAATCTCTACCCACACCTTTTCATTCTTTCTCTGTCCATTTCTCTTAATTCTTTTTCTCCCTGTGAATCACACTCCTGCTGTCTATATCTCTCTTCATCACCCTTTCTCCATCTCTTTTTTACTCATCTCTCTCTCAGACACCTTTTTGTCTCTCTCCACCTGTTCTTCTTCTTCCAGTTCATTGTTTGTTCCCTTCCATCTTCAGCTCATCTTCACAGCCTTGTTTTCCAGCACTGAGTTCCACTGTGGCCCACTGCACTGCGTTGCCATGCTGGGCAGAAGGCCATGTTTCTGTGGTGCTTAGCTAGAGGAGATGGAGACTGAGCACTGGAGATTCCACAGATCTGTTTACCAGCATCGAGCTCCACTGCACTGCACTGCGTTGTTACACTAGGCAGAACAACATGAGCTGAACTCGAGAGGGAAATGGAGACTTTTTTACTTATGTCCTCCATGTTCGTATGTCCGCCAGCTCTGTGTACCAGCAACGTGCTCCACTGCGCTGTGCTGCACTGCAGTGCCATGCTGGGCAGGACACCATGTTTATATGGTGCTGAACTAGAGGAGGAAAAGGAAATGTCTCCATCTCCATCCATCTCCATCTTCCCTCTCTCACTCCTTTTCCTCTGTCTCCATTACATCTCCATGTCCTGGGCCAGTTCATTTCTTTGGCAGCTCTGGGTTCTGGGCTCCGGGCTCCTCCTGCCAGCTCTGTAGACCAGCGCTGAGCTCCACTGCGCTGCACTGCATTGCCATGCTAGTTGGAGCACCTGAAATCCTGCTTGGAGGAGGGTGGAGATAACACAGTGGAGACTCCAGCGCCAACATGTTTCTGTGGTGCTGAACTAGAGAGGGAGATGGAGACGGCACAGTAGAGACTCCATTGCTGCTGTGTGCACTGACACTCTAATGCTAACGCTAACGCTAACACGACAGCCTGCTAATGAGATTTCTCTCTGGTGGCATAAGGCTTTTGCTTTAATTAGCCCCAGATAGCAAGGACTTTCACTTTGATATCACATCCTCTTATGCCTTGCTGGGTCAGCTTACCACACCAGCTTAGTGATCATGTAACACTGAATTTACCCTTTAAAAATGTATTTATAGGACTGTAACAATTCCCCTATAGCCATGTTTTCATTACAATACACTGGATTTGTAGCAGAAGCTCTTATCCAAAAAACAAAATTATAAGTGAGAAGCAATGCTCAGGCACTGTCTGGGTAGCACTACAGGCTAACCTACAAAGGAAACTGAGTTTTACGCAGCTCTTAAGTCAGAAAAATAGGATATAAATGTTCCTGCACATAATAAACATTAAGAATAATGTAGTTATACCGCTATGTTTCACAAATTATTTGTGTGTGTGTGTGTGTGTGTGTGTGTGTGAAGCTTAACCCTAAACCAAACACAGTAGCCTACAGACACACATGCACATAAACACACAAGATAAACACATGATTCACCTGTCATGTTCCATCCTCAGGTGATCACGGACCTGGAGGAGCAGCTGACGCACCTGACGCAGGAGAACGGCGAGCTGAACCGGCAGAACTTCTACCTGTCCAAGCAGCTGGACGAGGCCACAGACGAGAGGGAGGAGAGAATGCAGCTCGGGCAGGACGTAGATCGCCTGCGCCGCGAGGTGGCCGACCGAGAGATGCACCTCAACAACCAGAAACAGGTCGGAAACAAACACACAAAGACACACACACACACACACACATGTACACACACACACACACACACACACAGAAACACACACACGCACGCACGCACGCACACACACACACACACACACACACACACACACACACAAGCTGTATGGGGAGTAGGCCTATGTGAATATGCACAACTCTTAGGGCCTAGCATTGGCAGAGACACCCGTGAGGACACTAGTAATATTATGAATGGTAAGGTGGAACCAACATCGTATTCTTTCAGATGGCACAACATTTCTAGTAGCACCCCGCGCTACTTGCATTTATACTCATTTGTATATCTCTATATCTTTTTAAATGACTAAGAAGAAATTTGTGAAATCATTACTTTGCAAACATTTGATTTCTCTTTGAAACGCAAAGACTTCATTGCAGAAGTATGGGTTTGGTGTCACAAGTAATTAAAATGGGTATGTGGCGTGTTACTGCACATATAGAGAGTTCCAGCTATAGCCCAGCAGCTATAGAGACATGTTAAGTGTTGGTCTCTTGCTCAGTAGTAGGTATATTTGTTTACTGTTGAAAAAACACACACACACAGACACTCACACACACACTGCAGAGACGTGGAGTACTTGTTTAATGTTGGTCCTTTTGTTTAGTACCGTAGTAGGTGTATTTGTTTAGTGTGTAAGAAGCATGCAAACACACACACACACACACACACTGCAGAGATGTGGGAGTGTGTATTTAGTGTTGGTCCTGGCAGCAGTTTGCTGTGGTGTTTTCATTACACCTGAAATCATGAGTCATCGCTCAGTCATGACTTTGTAAAGGTACGTGTATAAAAGGAGACACATAACAAGACTTCATGAGAAGGCCACACACACACACACACACACACACACACACACACACACACACACCACGGTGATATAAGCATAAAACTCAACAGCAGATGGTCTTTTGTAAATCCCTTAACAATGGCCTTTCAGAGCAAAAGAAAGCTGCGAACTGCTACATGGTCACTACTAGTCTGAAGAGTCCATAAGGGGACATATTTATTTTAGAAAAGGAAGACAGGAAAAATGGAGAGAATTGCAGAGAGAAATGCAGGAATTAGAGAAAGGTAAACAAGATGGAAAGAGCGAGAAAAGAAATGCAGAGACAGGTATGTGGGAGGAGTATGAGGAGGAGGAGGAAGAGAAGGAGGATGAGGAAGAGGAGGATGAGGAAGATGAGGGATCCAGTGAAACCATCATTGTTTCTCCTGCCTTTAAGTTGAAAGACCTAATTGGCGTTGGTTGTCAAGCTACCTGCTACACCAAGCTACGTCTTTTCTCCTGGGCCTTATGCTCCCGTTCCTATAACATTCCCACCATTGCCAACCCTGCCTTCAAAATAAACATACTAAACTGTTGAAAGAGAAGAGAAGAGAAGAGAAGAGAAGAGAAGAGAAGAGAAGAGAAGAGAAGGGAAGGGAGACAAGACGAGAATAGAAGGAAAGGAAAGAAAAGAAAAGACAGAGAAAACAGTAGGAGAATGTCAACAGAGAAGTAGAAGCAGTGAGGGGAGGAATAGAAAGATGATGAAGGAGAAGAGGAGGAGACAGGCCAAGGAGGGGAGGGGGAGTGATAAGACTGCATAGATCTAAACACACACATTTGGAAGGCATGCATGTGTGTGTGTGTGTGTGTGTGTGTGTGTGTGTGTGTGTGTGTGTGTGTGTGTGTGTGTGTGTGTGTGTGTGTGTGTGTGGGCATGCAGCATCTCCATCCCCAGCGTTGCATAACCAGAGAGGACGATGGGTATCAGAGAGGCGAGTGGGAGGGATGTGTCATCAGCGCTCTTGCAGGTCGGCTTGGCCTCGGGTGCGTGGACATCACAGAGAGAGAGAGAGAGAGAGAGAGAGAGAGAGAGAGAGAGAGAGAGAGAGAGAGAGAGAGAGAGAGAGAGAGAGAGAGAAGATGAAATGAGAGAGACGGAGAGAGAGAGAGGAGTCAGTCAGATAGACAGACAGACAGACATCCAGACATAGAGGAAAGGGAGAAGGAAGGAGAGATGTGGAGCATGAAGAATGAGAAAATTATCATAAAAAGAGAAAAAGGAGAGAGGATGAGACCAGGAGCTGCTTGAGAGGAGCAGAGGCACACACACACACACACACACACACACACACACACACACACACACACACACACACACACACACACACACACACACACACACACACACACACACACACACACAGACACAGGCAGCATCAGGAGCTATCTTTGGAGCATCTCCTGTCATGACTTTCCCTGTGCGCCTCCTCGCCTCTCCACTGCTGACTGGATGCACAGGTACAGCACACCTGTCACCTGACATGCTGTACCTCCCTCAGACAGACACGCACTTACACAGGCACCTACAGCATGGACACGCTAGACACCATCAGACATGGTGATCACACACACACACACACACACACACACACACACACACACACACACAGGCACATACAATATGGACACCAGAGTTATGCTAGAAATGCAGATCATACACACACACACAAAGGTGTGCATACACACTCACTCACACAGCTGCAAACACACATACAAGCACACACACACCGACACGCACATGCACACACAGTCACGGATAGCATTAGGATTATAGAGTGCTGAGATGTGCTATGAGTTGTATGATGAAATAGTAGAGTGATTACTGCACTGTTGCCGGGGAACCGTGACTTTGCTCGCTGCCAATTACTCGCTGCTGGAGGAAGATGAGCTACTTTTTCAGCGCTGCGCATGACACTAGCCCTGCCCGCTACATTTAAACTGACAAACATTTCCCCGACACACGCTCACACACACACACGCATATTCCTCCATTGGTTTCAATGACACGCGACACCGGTTAGCACGTCTTGAACAATTTCACATTCCTACCGTGACAAAACACTCATACAATTTCTGTTACTTACCCGTTATGTCCACAACATCTCAGCGAATGGTGAGGTACCCATTGCTTCGGCTGCAACACTCATTTTCGTTTCATTACACAAGAACACTAACAACACGCACTTCCTCATTCCTCGTCCCGCATCCATTCTGTCCCCCATGAAACCCTCACTGTAGGTGTCACAAACTTTTTATCCCATTGTTGGGACAGGGGAAAATGGTTGTTTGGGTCGAGGGGTGTTTATTTTCATAAGGTTGTTGTTAAATCATTAAGGGGACACTCGCTATGTACCTACTGTTTTATTATGTGATTATTGTCATTATGTCATTTATAGTTATTGATGATTTTTCAATGCCATGAGCCTTTGGTTGTTATTATAACTATATCCATTTTTTTCTGAGCATCCCTGCTTATGTTGGTGCAGTCACCAATTAGGGAAAGAATTGGTGTCCCTATTTAAAGGGTAGTTTTTCCCTCAGTCAGGGAGAGAGAGGACAGGGGTAAGGTGAGCACCTCCAATGCCTTAGTACTTTGTATGTATTGTGACTGTATTTTTGAATCTATTTACGCCACTTAGATTTAACAACTCTCTGATTGGTTTTCTTTTTGTCCTTTTCTACGTTTTTTTGTTTCTTACTTCTGCGCACTGTTAATTAATCAGCATGTTTTTTCACTGAAGTCCAGCTGGTTTGCCGTGTTATTCTCACCTTCACCAATAACCTCAGTGTGCCTTGGTGCTCACATCCTGTAATGAAGAGCGGATCATACGGTCTACTTTTCACAGTAGTAGTAAATCAGTAGTAGTAATTAGTCATTAAGATTAGTTTCTACAGAAAAGACAAAATGCTCAAATAAACAATGTACAAGAAATACAAAGTAATAGCAAAACGAAAACTCAACATGTTCAGGTTGACATTTAAAAAACAAATGACACTGCACTGAGTTTATCATCGCACTCTTAAAGTAACCTATTCTACCCCGTCTCTGGTAAAACATTAAGATGCTGATTTGTTGTTGCTGTCTGTTTGGGCTCTCCCCCTGTGAGCCCAAACATAGAGACCCTGAAGATGACGTGCACCATGCTGGAAGAGCAGTTTCTGGAGACATGAACGTGTTTCTCCCCGTGTCTTATATAGAACATAAAGGCACTGACGTGTGTGGGTTTCCCCTTATGTTTCTCCTGTAGAGATTGATCCACTGATTCAGGGGCATAGCCAGAAACCATTAAATGGGTTGGCCAAGAAAAAATCAGGTGTGCCTTGCCCAAAAGACATAGGTTACTATTATTACTTAAACAGTTGACCAGACAATGGGCTGTGCAGCTTTCTTTTGTTGTTGTTTTTTTTTAGTATTACAGACAAAAGGGCCCCTTTGACTGTGCATGCCTGATTGACAAGCAGGTGGGTACAGGCCCACCCTAACCCACCCATGGCTACGCCTATGCACTGATGTGTGTTTCCCTGGGTTGTGTTGCCCTGTACAACATAGAGACCCTGAAGACGACATGCACCATGCTGGAGAAGCAGGTGCTGGAGACATAAACTTGTTTCTCCCTGTGTCTCCTGTGAAACATAAAAGGACTGATGTGTGTTTGGGTTCTCCCCCTGTGTTGCCCTGTAGAACATGAATTCACTAACATGTGTTTGGGTTCTCCCCCTGTGTTGCCCTGTAGAACATAGAGACCCTGAAGACGACGTGCACCATGCTGGAGGAGCAGGTGCTGGAGCTGGAGACGCTGAACGACGAGCTGCTGGAGAAGGAGCGTCAGTGGGAGGCCTGGAGGTCGGCGCTGGAGGAGGAGAAGAGCCAGGCCGAGAGGAGAGCCAGGGACATGCAGAGACAGCTGGACAACGAGAAACAGAACAGGTGACACACACACACACACACACACAGACACTTTCTCTCTCTATCACACACGCACACACACACACACAAACACAGGCACATGCATGCAGGATGATGCAGACACACACACCTACACACACACACACACACAAACATACAAACACACAAACACGTGGGTACATATATACATGCACTCATCTCTTCATTCTCTGACTGTGTATGTGTAGGCTGCGTGCGGACCAGCGTAGCTCGGAGGCACGGCAGGCTGTGGATCTGGCGGTAAAGGAGCACAAGGCTGAGATCCTGGTCCTGCAGCAGGCCCTCAAGGACCAGAAGCTCAAGGCAGAGGGCCTCTCAGACACGGTCTGTCTGTCTGTCCAGCCATTTATTCATCCATTGATCTATCCGTCCATCCATCCATCCATGTATTTGTCCATCCATCCATCTCTCCATCCATCCCTTAAGGAGCAGAAGCTCAAGGCAGGGGGCCTCTCAGACACGGTTTGTCTGTCTGTCTAGCATTTATCTATCCATCCATCCATCCCTCAGTGCATTTATCCATCCATGCATCTATCCATCCATTCATCCATCCATCCATCCATCCATCTCTCCATCCAAGGATCAGAAGCTCAAGGCAGGAGGCCTCTCAGACACGGTTTGTCTGTCTGTCTAGCATTTATCTATCCATCCATCCATCCCTCGGTGAATTTATCCATCCATGCATCTATCCATCCATTAATCCATCCATCCATCCATCCATCTCTCCATCCAAGGATCAGAAGCTCAAGGCAGGGGGCCTCTCAGACACGGTGTGTCTGTCTGTCTGTCTGTCTCTAATCCATCTGTCTCTCCGTCTCTCATCTGTCTGTCTGTCTGTCTGTCCATTTGCCTCGGTTTCGGTCCATGTTTTATTCTCTGTTGTTTTTTTTGTGGTTTGTTGGCTGTTGTATTTTTGGATTGTTTGTTATCCCTGTTACCCTTTCACATAAGATGATGTATTCAGAGCTGCCTGTTTTCTGTTTCTGCTTCTCTGTCTTCATGTTTCACTTGAATGACGGAACTCTCTCTGTCTCTTCCGCTACACAAACACACAGCTGAATGACCTGGAGAAGAAGCATGCCATGCTGGAGATGAATGCACGTAGCCTGCAGCAGAAGCTGGAATCAGAGAGGGACCTTAAACAGAGGCTCATGGATGAGGTAGGCTACCCAATAACAGTAAACAGAGGCTGATGGATGAGGTAGACTGCCCAATACCACAACACAGGCTCATGGATGAGGTAGGCTACCCAATAGCATTAAACAGAGGCTCATGGATGAGTTAGTCTACCTAATAACAGCAAACAGAGGCTCATGGATGGGGTAGGCTGTCCAATAACAGTAAACCGAGGCCCATGGATGAGGTAGGTAGGCTACTAGAGCCTGCAGGACAGTACCAGTAAACACATAGATGTGGTAGGCTACTAAGGCCTACGAGACATAAACAGCTGCATTTGTGTGCTCTGGGTCACATGAGCACAGAGGGTGGCGATGTGTGGTCAGCAGTCAGCACATCTCCCTCCCATCTGAAGACAAGGTAGCAATGGCTCGCCAACCTCCTAATCTGAGGTCATGGAAGTCTGTGAGCCCCAACCCAGGCTGCTGTGATTGCATGTTGCACACACATAATGAGGAAGATGGACGTCGAAGCTGATTATTTATAGCCAGAAAACTTTCACAAAGTTGGTAGTTAGTGAATGTTCAGGGGAGTGGTTCAAAGATTCATAAGAGAGCTCTCTGTGGAACATGTACAGTAAGTAGCTTTAAGTTATACATGAGAACATTTAACAGTTTCCACAGCGTAGACCTACTAACATAAGGAAGCTCACATGGAAGCAAGGAAGCATTCTTTGGAACAGAATCTGTCCATATTCCATCTGAGTGTTCCACCTGAGAGTCTTCCAACTAAGTGAGAAGAGTAGCAGAAACAGATGCTGTCTGAATGTGCTCCCCTCTCAGACAGTCTGCAGTGGGAGTCCTTATGTAATCCTGCACAGCTGCTTTAGGATGTATGGATGCTGTTTTCAGCTGCAATGTTGGGGCGCCTGTACGGGTTGTGGGAATACTACAGTTGAAAATAGTTCTATCTCTGACTGTCTTTCTATCTGTCTTTCTGTTTATTTCTCTCTCTCTCTTTTTCTCTCTCTCTCTCTCCCTCTCTGTCTCTCTGACTGTCTCTCTCTCTCTCTCTCTCTCTCTCTCTCTCTCTCTCTGTGTGTGTGTGTGTGTGGTATCTATGTATCTGAATGTTTGTTTGCATGCATGTACAGTACATTTGTACTGTATGTAGAGTGGCATACAACCCTTAAATGTATTGTTATAACTATGGTTTTTGATGCCATCTGATTTTAGAACTACTTCTTTGTCCCACTACTGTTTAGTGTGATCTCCATTTCCACCCTCAAACATCTGTTGGACTCTTTTGTGTTAAAAGTGTACGTTGTTGTGTACGTTTTGCAAGTGGTGTTGAGAATATTGTCTAAATGGATGAGATCATGAATGCAGAACAGTATATAATTTCTTCTAGAGAGTGTCAGGTTGGGAGCAGTTGTTCAGCATGCCAGTGCACATAAATGCATGCATGGGCCATTTAAAGTCAATGGGATGTACTTCAGCATTGTAAAGAGCCGTATTAGAAGTATGAATTAATGACTCCTCTCTTCTCATAGCAAGCAAAGCTGCAGCAGCAGCTGGACATGCAGAAGAACCACATCTTCAGGCTGACGCAGGGTCTACAGGATGCGCTGGACCAGACGGACCTGCTGAAAACAGAGAGGACAGACCTGGAGTACCAGCTCGAGAACATCCAGGTGCTGAACTAAAAAGAGCGTCCTGACAGAAAATCAAACAGGGCTTTTCTAGAACCACAAAGCATCTCTCTAAAAAAACAGTCAGGGACAGGTGGAGAATATTGACAAAGTGTAGAGGATATCTAGGCAAAGAACACTGAAGAAGACAACAGCCTACTACAGCACATCTAGAACCTCAAAGAACCCCTGGACAATGGGGGTCAGGCACAGAACAACTAGAAGAGGGATATCAAGCTTACAGGACAAGAATTAATTGAAAACCATCAAACTCGAGAAGATCACCTTCTGTACTAGTTTATGGGCTTTATCAGTAGAGCAAATTACATGTTTAAATGTGGGCCTGGTCCCAACTCTCTTACCATCATGAATCCTACATGTGATTGTGAACTGAAAATGCTTTTTTTGGCGCCCCCTGTAGGCCGTGTACTCTCAAGAGAAAGTGAAGATGGAGGGGACCATCACCCAGCAGACCAAACTCATAGACTTCCTCCAGGCCAAGGTGGACCACCCCTCAAAGAAGAAAAAGGTTACACACATTACACATACAGGGAACTCTTAAAATACCTTAAACTTCCCTACATGTGTACCTTTGATTAATGAGCAGAACATGTATTCATGAGTGCTGTTCTTCAACAAACCAGAAATATGTATAGGATAAGTCTAGACCTTAGAAATTACTCGACTTATCTGAAATCTCATTGGCAGTATTAACAGTGAACCATTCATCAAAGGTTGCTTTCTGCTCTATAGAATTTGCATGTAAAACTGTCTTACTTGTTGACAACAATATACCCTTTTAAAATCATATTTTTGAGTTTATTTAACTTCCCTGTTGAAAAAATGCACCCAAACTATCCATGTGTTTTAATATGTCAATGACTGCAGAAAATGTCTCCAAACTTTCAACTCGCAAAATAATTCAGTGTCATCTCTTTTGATCATCTTTTATGCCATTAGACTTTTCCCCTTGACAAAGCTACTACAATGTTTCTTTTAGAGTTTCCCATGAAACTCAACAAGGAATTTAGTGAGACATTTCCCAAAAATACCTCAATACCAACCTAGTTATAATTACACATAGAGTACTAACCCAGTACCACACCTAGTTATAATTACACATTCTATAATGTTTTTAAAGGACCTCTGAGAGAGCCTCAGGAACATGTCAACATGTGTCTTGAATGTGTCCTGGGAGGTTGTGAACGTCGTTAACCCGTGTGTGCCTATCTAGCAGGGAATCTTTGGTGGGCGCCGTCGAGAGGACCTGCTGGCTGCATTGGCAGCCCAGGGGCAGAGCCAGGTGCCATCGGTGGCCCCGGTTCCCCCCGTGCCCCTGCAGTACAGCGACCTGAAGAATGCTCTCGAGCAGGAGCGTGCCCGCTGCTCAGAGCTGGAGGATGCCCTGCAGAAGACCCGCATGGAGCTGAGAGATGGTGAGGAGGCTCCAGGGCATATGGCTCTGTAAGCGTGTCTGAAAACCTGAACCACAGTCATGGTGGGCCACAACATAGGTCTGAAGGCAGGCCAAAACGTATTAATTCTTTTTTCATTTTGTAGCCACAAAATGTGGCCTTTATATCCATAGAGTTCATGGACGCACCACACAAGGACCAAGCAGCCATCTTCCAGGCTAAACAAGGAAAAATTGAATGTTCTAAAGTTGCGATACCCCACATCTCATTGGGGGCTGGTTGCGAGCGACCTTCCATAGACTCCTATGTTAAAAAAGGAATTTTTAAAGCAAAAATAAATGTATTTACAGCCTGGTTCAAAACCAAATTTGGTTTGTTTCGGTAGTCCATGATAACTCTAAGGGGGTTGAATTTTTCCAGGCTAAACAATGAAGCCAAAACTGAATGTTCTAAAGTTGCAATACTTGATGGATGGATCAGTGGGTCAATAGGAACAGGCTGCCAGACTAAAATTGCGAGAGGAAATGAAAACACAAGTAAACCTGACATGAAGCCAACAGGAAGGAGATGAACAGTACAGCGAGGCCAAACAAAAGTGTTCCAGGCTAAACAATGAAGCCGAAACTGAACATTCTAAAGTTGAAATACCTCACACATCTACTGGGGGCTGTCTGCAGAAGCGAACAACTTCCCATAGACTCCCATGTTAAAAAGTCATTTTCAAAGCAAAAATAAATGTATTTATAGCCTGGTTCAAAAAACAATTTTTGCGTGTTTCACGGTAATCAATGGTAACTCTAAGGAATTAAAAGTTTTTTAGAATCTATTAGTTTACTGCCCGGATAATTTACACTGGCATTCATAGAATCAATTGGCAAAGATAGCAACGCCCAGAACCTTCAATTCAGGCTTCATCAAGTCTATCTGTGACGTCACAGAGGATTGTCTAGTTCTCTAAAGGTGCTTCCACACTGCCCCAACAAACGCCAACCAACTCCAACATTCTAAAGTTGGCAGTTGTTGGCATAGATTTACATAGAAGACTAGATTCCTCGTCCCCGTTGCCCGTCAACAAAGTCGAACGTCCGCACATGGTGGCCATCTTACCTCAGACAGCAGCATAACGGACCAGACGGAGCAAGTGGATTTGTACCAATCCACTTGCTCCGTCTGGTCCGTTATGAAAACGTACTGCCTCCCCTTGTGTTGCCGGATAGGGACTGCATGTAAATTTTCAAAATGTTTGGGCATGGGCGTGTCTTTGGAATCTACGAGGCTATCTGTCTACCTGTATCTATCGATATAGCAAGCTAGCAAACCATAATAACTGACGACTCTGCCCTGACCAAACTTTGCACATGTGTTTTGTTACATGCACACACACATAAAACCCACCAGACAATAACTGTAACGAGATAAATACACCTTCACGAGAATCGCGGGTGTCATGGGATATCCCCGTGTGCTCTACTTTTATTGGATAACGCAGACGCGTTCGCCAGATACATTTGCATAAAGTTGAGCAGAGCCCAACTTCTTCATGTGCCGGAGCTATCCAAACGGCCGTGTCGCATTCCCGACAAGCTTTGCGGGAGCAGCCGTGAGGACGTGCCGGACTCAATTTAAAATGAATTGAATGCTTGCAGCACGGTGAACATGACGGAGCAAGTGGATCACCGCTGTTACCCATTACATTTCGTTGGTAGGGATATGTACTTTTCAAATGACCGTAACTTCCTCAAATTTCACTCGATATTGAAACGGATTGATTTGTTATATACAAAAAACAAACGTTAGTATGCATTTATGATATTAATGATGAATAATCATGTTATGTTTTAAAAATATGCTACTCATAGCTTGGCGAAAATATTCCAGTAGGCCAATATTAATTGTAACCGGGCGCAACCGCAGACCCAGATTACGCCACCCCGAAGGGACAAATAATACTGGCACACAAGTTTACAATGAAAAAAGACAGCAGAGACCCAGTGCTCAAGTTCAAGCAAGAATTTATTTGTAAATGTATATGAACTGGATGCGAATGGGGCTGAAAGCTGCTGCTCATATCAGGAACTGTATTGGACATTATATCTCACTAAATAACGCTAACGATTATCCTTAAAAATGATTGATGATCTTACTGGTGAAAGGTGATCCCCCTACTCTCCAGACATCGCCGGTTTGACCAACCAAAGGCTGCGCAGAAGTCTGGCATCGTCAGTGGTCCCCGGTAATTTAATTTCCTCTAGAAATCATAATGTAAGTTGTATTCAATTAACCAACCCGAAAATGAAAACCATGTGCAAGTGTAACTTCAGTTATTGGAATTATTATCTTACTTGACCGTCCATGTACAAATGATATGAGCTAGCCTACATTAGCTATGAAACGTAACTTTGACAGCTGCAGTAATTCTAAGCCGTTTTTAAGAGAAAGTGTACGACTTTAACATGTTCAAACACCCAGAATTACAGCCACATTAATAATGTGGTCTATACGTCAAAATTTGTCTATACGTCAAAATTTCAGCGAGATAAGGCTAAAAACATTTTAAGCACCTCCTGGTCTTACCTCAGTTTACCTAGGTAACAGCAGGTTCTGTGGGAAAGCTTGACTGTGGTAAGATGGCTGCCCTGTGTGGACGTGGCGAGGAATCTAGTCTAATATGTAAATCTATGGTTGTTGGAACCTAGCAGCTGGCAGTCTTTAGAATGTTCAGAAAACCAACTGCCAGTCCACACTGCCCAGACTAACAACTGACAAGACTAACCTTTGTCACCATCTGTTTTTGATCTTCAACCTTTTTTTTAACATGGGCGAAGTTGAAAGTGTACTGAATGTGGCCAAAGTAATTTTGGTCTACATTGGTCAGACATTTTACAACTCCACCAGACCGGACTGAACATGTTGAACTCTTCCAATTCCGTCCAACAAGAACAAACTAACACAGACTGGTGGTCTACACTGACCCAACTGTTGGCGTTTGTTGGAGTTGGTTGGTGTTTGTTGGGCCAGTGTGGAAGCACCTTTACATCCAGGACTGTGCTCCATAGATTATGTGTGAGGTGTATTGTGAGCGTGTTTATATGCATCACAGATAAATAATAACACACTAACACAGCATATTGTGAACAATGAAGTTTTCATTTTTTTCTGCTTTTTGTGGGAAATCCATAATCTGAATAGGAACACCAGTTAGAACCTGCCTCTGGCTTGCCTTGTAAGACAGATATTTAATCTAAGACCGGACAGATGGCCACCCAAATGTATGTGTGTGTGTGTGTGTGTGTGTGTGTGTGTGTGTGTGTGTGTGTGTGTGTGTGTGTGTGTGTGTGTGTGACACTGCCAGTGCTCTCTGGCTGTTAAATGTCAAAAAATCCATTTGAGACTCCAGAGACCAGGTTGGGGTGGGTGGGGGTCCATCACTTAAACAAGCTAAGACAAGATAGACAGCAGCTGTCATTAAAAACTAAAACACTACTCTGCCTGAGATCCATTCTCTACCACAGAACTGCAAGCTTTTTTAGCAGAGTTGATATGTAAACATATCAACCATGTTAGCATTGCTAACTCAGCTAAGGTCCTAGCATTGTTTTAATTTCTTGCAGCAACAGAACTAGTCTATTTCTCATACTAGTCTTTCTCCCTTGCATGTTGCTGTCAAATGAGCCATTGAAGCTAAGGATTGAAGCTAAGGATTAAGCCTCTGGACTGAACTCAGGCTTGACTCTAGCTTGGCCCTGTCATAGGGGATTAGTACACTTCCACGAGAGGAGATGTCTTAAAACCACCTCTTTTAGCATTCATTAAAATTCATATGTTCTTCCCTGAGGAAAACCACATACACAAAGACTGAGATTTCTGTTAAAGTCAAGAGTTCTCATGCAGCAATTTTGGTGAGCAATTAATTCCATCCAGATCTTTTTTTGGTCTAATTCCTCACTTTTTTAATATTAAGTCAGCACTTGGATTCAAAAGCACAGATGCGGCCATTCCGAGTGCAGCGTTACAATGTTTTATTCAGACTTCCAGTGAAACGATCAAATATAATTTTTATTGCACCAAAATGTTGACCTAATTCATGGGAAATTGTCATAATGAAATTGAGGGTCATAAGGATCAAAAGCTATAATGAAATGCCTAGAGATTAGCTCCAGACCTTTTCTCTAAGTTCCAGATACATTTTCTCATTCCTTCCCTATTTGTGGGGTCACCTCACATACCTTGCTTGTCTCGCAACCCTCCTCATTGGGACTTAAATCCATTTGCTGTCCGTTCTTCATCCCGATTTTATTTTTAAATCTCTGTCCAATCCCTTCCCTTTGGGCCTTATGTCTCTTGTCTATCCATTCCCCAGCTCTCCAGTTCAAGGCACATGATCACGGTGGCACCCCCGCCACCCCTGGCCTGGCCCGCCAGCAGCTCATGATGTCCACCAAGTCCACCAAGTCCCCCGAGCACCAGCCCAACCCGGCGCCACTGGCCCCCTCCAACTCCGGACGCCGCAAGGATGGCTCCAACCCCGACGGTGAGTCTTACTGAAGGTGGAGCCTGAGCTTACACAGGCACAGCAGGTGGCTCTGCTACTTCAACACAGTACAGTGATCCCTCACTATATCGCGGTTCGCCTTTCACCATCCCGCTATATTGCAGATGTTTTTTTTATTAATATATGCATGCTCTGTCACTATGTATGCTAAAGAACAGTTCGTCAGAACAAATTATAATTCATGCTAACTATACTTTAACATATAACTATTGATTAAAATTTGGTAATAACTTAATACATACAGTAAATGTATTAAAACTATAGAATGAAATGCAGATTGCGGATTTTCACCTATCAGGGGAGGGAGGTTCAAGAGCATAACTACGGCCATAGACAGGGGAACACTGTAGATCCTCTAGCAACCCAAACACTATGACACCCACCACCTCAGTACAACAGATCCTCCAGCAGCTCAACACTACTGGTATATGTCCAACCAACTCCCCCAACAAGATGGAGTATGAGTTTATGTAACGGATGCCAGCTAGCACAGCTCGGTGTAGAACCTTCAACCCCTTAAAAAGATACGCTACTGACCCACTAAACCTCACTCCTATCTGGGTCACAGCACCACTGTAACCAAGGTTTTTCTGTGCCCCAGGAGACAGATGTGCTACCGAGTGAGCTAAAGGCTGGGCTATTAGCTAGGTCAGTGGCATGTCCTTTTGAGGTATGGGGAGGGAGGTTTGCTAGTGTCCCAGCACCAGCACATCCTCTGCTAGCGCAACACAGTAGACCTACAGTACTGGTGTATTTCTAACCAACTTAGCACAATAGATCTGCACCTAACTTATTACAATACATTCTCTTTCAGCTCAAAGATACTGGTACACTGTATGAGCAACCAATTTACAATAGATCTGCTACTGACTCAACAGAGTAGATCCTCTACCAGCTGAACACAACAGATACTTTTGATGAAACTGTTTCAGTAGTCAGCTTTATCAGAAATACTGAAACTCACTCACTCAAGTGATGCACTGTACATCGAGCACTTAACACTACACATCTCACACACATCTGACCTGATGTTGCCTATACCTCCACTGAGCACATGTTACGCAGTTGTATTTAGCTTACAGGGGGAACCTGCTGTGTGCGTGTGTGTGTGTATATGTGTGTGTGTGTGTGTGTGTGTGTGTGTGTGTGTGTGTGTGTGGGTGTGTGTGTATGGGTATGGGTATGTTAATGTGTGCTAAGCTCCTCACTCTCTTTTCTCATTGCTCACTTTCTCCTTCTCTTCATTCCTGATCCCTTTCTTATCTTTTCTTCTCTCCCCCAATCTCTTCTCTCCTCTTCTCTGGTCTGCCTCTGAAACCTCCTCTCTCTCACACCCCACAGACAAGAGAAGGGTGACTTTTGAAAGTAAGTCCTGGTATGATGGGCTGAGGTAGCTTTTTATTTCCTGTTGTATTGTTTTCTTTATTCTATCTTCTCAGATTGGGTCTGTGTCTGGAGTAAGACTGGCTCTGATCTGGTTCTAGAGTGGGTCAGAACTAGAACCAGCACTGTTCCAGACTCAGAACTGGAACTGTTCCAGACACTGTCCCCATCTGGGTTCCCTCTACTCTCCCTTTTCTCAAAAGCACAGAATCGCCATGGCAACCGGGCCAGATTTGGAAGCTCTGCACCAGATTTCAAAGTTCACGTGAGGATACAGGACTGCTCTAGACCAAGCCTTTAGGACTTGGTCAAGACGTTCTTACTAGACAGATCCACCTCCTAAATTTGGCTAGAAAAAGACATACAATGCTGAGCCACTGGGTAACTGGAGCAGGTGATGTTGCTCCAGCAGATATTTCGGTCATTTTTTTAGTGACTAATTTAAATAATAATAAAAAAGAATGAATGGTTACTACGGTCTCCTTTCTCTGAGTGCAAGGCTTTGTAAATCAGCAGCATGTAGGCCCATCCTTGAGTTCTCCACCACGTAATTACCTCCCCTGACTCCCTCTCGTGCCAGGCCCATCCGTGGGAGCTGGAGATTGCATGTGCCATTCCCACCGCTTCCTGCTGTGAGACGAGAACGCCTCGGATGATGAACCTGTCCTCCTCTTCTTCCCTTCCTTCTCCTGTCCCTCTCTCTCTCTTTCTTTTTTCTTTTCCTCTCTTGGTTTGATGCCTCCCCACCTCCCTCGTCTTTCTCAGCAGGTGGTCACAGTATTAGTGTCTAACTCTCCTCTGATATCTTCCCTTGATGGCAAACAGATGGATGCTTTGCATTAAAAAATGTTTAAAGCTGTGCTGGAGATCCTCAGGCATGTGAAACTATCTACATGCATTTAAAGCTGGAATAGATCTTCAATAATAACCTAGCTCAAAAATGACAGATACTCGTGCACAGCAGTACATGTTTCAGTGCTTTGAAGCTTTTTTAGTTTTAAATTCCCACACATAGACCTTTTTTAGTAGGTGCGGTCTCAGCATTAAGAAAATATGCACAGACTTAATGTTTGTTATTTTCACCTGGTGTTTACTGATAAACACAGGAGCAACACTATTCTCCTATAAATTTTTAAAACAGTGTTGTAAAGGCTTGATAATTCATTTTAATATAGTGAATCAGTCTTTTCTGTTCTTTACATTTTATTAACACAGAATTCTCAAATCATTTTACATTCATTAAGGGTTATAAAGTATTTATAAAGCCTCTTATTGAGCAAATAAGTAGCTATGACTGTACGGCAGTGTAAAAGAAATTTGATGAGGTATAATGATAATTGAAGCTGTGAGGGCTTTATTGCTACGTATAAACTGTTATTCACCTTTGTCAGTCATTATGGTGCTTTATAAATTCTTTATAACCCTTTATAAAGACACCTCTTTATAGATATTGTCTTTTAGTAAAGTGTCAGTAAAGTGGTAATTCTTTTAGCACCATTGTCATAAAACATTCTCTGACAGAGTTACTGAGTTTTTGAGCAACTTTTTACATTTTTGCACCATATTATCTCTGATGGCTGTGAGGTATAGAATCAACCATTGCAGACTTGTGCACAGATATCCTCTCTCATGTATATGGATAACTTATGTAAATGCATGACAGCAAATTGGATCTTGTTGGCGAGAGAGCAGCAGTGGCATGCATTTGTCTACCCTGACTGCTGCATAGGTTAAAACGCACAGAGGTATTTGCCAAAAGTCTGCCTGTCAGAGAGATTAATTTATTTAAAACTTTTAGAAGCAAAATGGTTTAATTGCTTTGTAGTATTGTGGGCAGCTTCAGCAGTAGCTGTGTGGGCATTTTTAAAATGGTGGCAGACAGTGACAAAGTGACAGACAGACAGTGAGGTGGCTGTACCCTACACCAGATGGGTCAGTAGGAACAGGCTGCCAGACTAAGTGCTCCTAAATCTGCGAGAGAGGAAAAGGAAACACAAGTGAACCTGAGATGAAGCCAACAGGAAGGAGATGACCAGTACAGAGAGACCAAGTGACATTTTTCCAGGCTAAACAATGAAGCCAAAACTGTTTTAAAGTTGCAATACCTCATATGTCCATTGGGGGCTGGCCACAGAAGCGCACCTCTCATAGACAACAATATTTACAGCCTGGTTTTGGTGTGTTTTGGTAGTTGTCGCATCCATGATAAGTCTGAGGGGGGTGACTTTTTTTAGAATCCATTAATTTAATCCACAGGTCATTCACATTGACATTCAGAATTAATTGGCAAAGATGCGGGCCCGGAACGTTCAATTTAGGCTTCTTCAGGTTTGTGAGAAAGTTGGTGCGTGACATCATAGAGGGTTTGTCCAGTTCTCGTATATACAGTCGATTCTTAGGAGACGCAACTAAATCAGGACTCAAGCAGCTGTGTGAGCTGGGGGATCGCTGTGTAGTGGTTGAATAGACTAATTTAGGCATCATTGTGTGGACAGAGACACCGCATGTTGTCAGTCCTTTTTCAGTCCCCCACAAAAGGACCTAATTCCATGAGCAAGCATGCCTCACTGTAATTACAGACTTGCTCAAGATGATTATAAGCCTATGAAGTCTCCCACACACTGCTTTTTGGCCTCAAAGTCCTGCTGAATATTCAATGAATGCAGCTTCACTAGGCACAATGCATGCTGGGTAGCTGCTTTCAATCATGATTAAGTTGGTGTGGTAAGGCAGTCGTAAGAAATAAAAACTGGAACATACAGGAATTACGCTAAAAATGTTATGAGATCCATTGCTACCTCCTGAACCACTTGGAGGGATGCATAATTTGCTAAAGAATTTAACAGACATTTTTCGCAGAACAAACACATTTCAATTTAAATAAAATTGACAGATTGTCAAACTGTTGATTTCTTCAGTCCTGTCATAAGTGGGATAGTGTGCAGTGAGCTGGTGGTTTATTCCACGATATTACACACCTCAACGCACATTATCCTACTACCCTTACTTACAGCTGAGGAGTCCACAGGAAAAACAGGCATGGTCATAAAATGCAGAAAAAAAGAAAATGTAATTCATAAGTTTGATTTATCATTCGATTTTATAAATAAATGCTATTTTAAAATGCTTCTAGTTTGAGATTATGCTTCTTTATTCACAGGATTCTTTTTGAGAAAGCTGAAGTTTCAAGGCAACTACTGGGAGAGGGGGAGTAACTTGACAAATGTAATTTTGTCACTATGCCTGTTTTATACCTGACTCCTCAGCTAAAATAAAATACTGTCAGAATAAATGTTAATGGTTGTTGATGTCAATCAAAAGCCCAAACCAGTTGTACTGTGTGACAGACGGCCTGCGTTGTCTAATATATCTGTGAGAGAAGTTATTTATGTGTTGTGCAAGTCCACTGCAAACTCTGCAGGACTTTTAGATGGAGGTGGTTGTCTCCCCTGCCTGTCTCTAACTCTCGGCTTCTGTGTGTGTGTGTGTGTGTGTGTGTGTGTGTGTGTGTGTGTGTGTGTGTGTATGTGTGTGTGTGTGTGTTTGAGTGTGTGTGTGTGTATGTGAGAGAGAAAGAATCAGAATGCAAGTGTGTATGTGCGTGCATGTGTGCAAGAGTATGCATGTGTGAAAGTGAGTGCGTAAGTGTGGTAGAGGAGGTGTTTCAGCGTGTGTATGTGTGTGTGTGTGTGAATGACTGAGTGTGAGTGTTCATGAGTGTCCATGTGTTTGTGTGTGTGTGACATTAATTGCCATGGCTCTGCTGATGCTGCTCTTGTGTGTGTATGTGTGTGTGTGTGTGCGCAGAGTACAGTCGTCGTGGAAAGGACCGCCTCTTCCACAGCTCCAGCCACCGCTTCACGCAGGGCCTCAACATGCGCGCCGCCAAGTGCAACGTCTGTCTCGACACCGTCCACTTCGGACGCCAGGCTGCCACCTGCATCGGTACACACACACACACATACACACACACACACACACACACACACACACACACACACACACACACACACACACACACACACACACACACATCCAGAAACATTCTCTCTCTCTCTCACACACACACACACGACGCTTGTGAGTGTACACATACACACACATGTCTTTATAAACACACATACACAATAGTATGTAGACACATTTTGCACATACTAACATAAGTGATGGGCAATATATGAGCAGGTAAAATATATATCAACAATAAAACATAAAATAAATACCTCCCTGTCTATTCTCCGGCCATCCTCTCCTCCTCCGTCATCTCCTCCCCTCTTCTCCCCTGTCTTTTTGTAACTTTTGCCCATAGCCCTTTTTCGCTTTACTATTTATTTATTTATGTATTTATTTATTATGCCCTTGTATATACTCACTT
>CM050217.1:32965490-33017990 GCA_027475355.1 Coilia nasus
ACCACATATTACAACAATTACTGGGCAGTTTCCAGACAATTGCTGTGCATTTTCTAGACAATAACAATGCAAACTGCTTTGATTTAAAGGTATAATGGTAATAATTTGTATTGCATGGTAATTACCTGTAATATGTGGTTAAAAATATTATTACCATGAAGTGACATAAATGACCATAAAAGTGCCCACGTATTACAGCCTGTAAAGTAAAGTGTTACCCCATGCATTATCCTTCCCCACCCCATGATAATCACTCTGCCCCTGACACTCTCTACCTCCCTGCAGAAGCTGCTGGGGAACTCTCTGCTGAAACTGGAGGGTGATGACAGGCTGGACATCAACTGCACTCTTCCTCTGACCGATCAGGTACAGTAACAATAATAACTAGAAAAGCACTCAGAGAGGGCAGACCTCCGCCAGGGCAGTTCAGATCACCACCAAAATCTAATCACTTTTAAGTTATCACGTTTTGACCTACCCAGGAAGGTGGTTTAGCGAGCGAATGCATGTCACCACAAGAGGGGGACAGTTCTATGGGGAACAAATTGGCCCTATCTCACAATGGTGAAAAATTCCTGAATCCAGATGGTGATATGGATCACCACCAAAATCTAATCACTTTTAAGTTAGCCCATTTTTGACCTACCCTGAACATTCCATCCAAATCCAGCCAGTACTTTTTGAGTTATCTTACTAACCAACCAACCAACCAACCAACCAACAAACGGCAATGATTACATAACTAGAATGCATTTCTGCAGAAAATGCTAAAAGTGTGCTTGCATGGTGTTTAAAATGTGATTTTTAGCTGTAAAATCCCAGGTAAATATAGCTGCAAGTAG
The DNA here is from genome assembly GCA_027475355.1 of Coilia nasus. Classification (NCBI taxonomy): domain Eukaryota; kingdom Metazoa; phylum Chordata; class Actinopteri; order Clupeiformes; family Engraulidae; genus Coilia; species Coilia nasus. The sequence continues at coordinate 32,966,333 of CM050217.1, forward strand.
CAGGGGGTGGGGGTGGGTGGGTTCGAGCAGCTAAGCTGGGCAAAATTGTCATGGCAACAAAATGTAGTTATGACATGGTTGTCAACACTCACAGCAAGTTTCATGCTAATATATTAAAATTAGACTGAGACACAATATGATTGTCTATTTGGTGGCTTCAACATCAATTTTGATTGGCTGTTAGGGAAAATCATCTTATAGACAAAACATTCATGTGATAAGTTTTGTCTGAAGATCATCTGCCAGGTTTTATGAAAATTGGTCAAAAACTGTGACCTATGATCATTTCATTTCACTTCTGACATTTTCCAAAATGGCAGGAAAGTTTGGAGGTAGAAATTGACATTATAGGATTCACTGAACTTGGCTTGACCCAAGGATGCCAGTGATACCATTTTTTGAAAATTGAGCATACGGTGCAAATGTTACATGCATACATGTACCTCTAACTTTGACCAATTGGTGGCACTAGAAAGGTTGATATGCCAACATGAAACTTGATGAAAAGAATCATACTTCATGGTTGTTCATGTCTATATAGACCATATAGAAAACTTTTTTCTTCATAGTTTAAGCCTTCCCTTAATCCCTCCCACATGCTGTTTTAATACTTTACTGTATGTATTATTGAATTAGTATATATATTTTAATCAATATTTCTATGTTACAGTATAGTGATAATAAATTATTATTCTATTATTTTTTAGCATACATAGTGACATAGCATGCATATGCGTATATATATATATATATATATATATATATATATATATATATATATATATATATATATATATATATATATAAATGTGACATACTGGGTCCACAAAAGGTGAACAGCGATATAGCGGGGCATCACTGTATACATTTTAATAAAGAAAAACTGAAGCAAACACATGCGCAATACATGCAGTGTTTTCAGTGTTTTATTCAGAACAACATTAATCCATAGACTGGAGGAATGATGAATCTGTCATGTTGTCATCCTGGCTGGGTTGGTTTACTTACCAGTGGCTCTGTTACCTAGCAACCAGCCAGCGGGCAGAGTACAAAATAAGTTCAATGCACACCTGAATTAAATTAGATTTTCTCCGGAGTGGAGAGTCACGATATTGTGTCTGAAATGTATACCCATTGTTCAGGAAATAAGACTTTTATATAGTATGTGAAATTCGAGGGTTCTGCCATACACCTCAATTCTACAGGAAGTAGCTCATCACGAAGCATCTTGCTCCACCTGTCTACCATCTTTGCTTTAAGCATACAATCTGGCTTTCTAGAAGATCCTTTTCAGCTGTTTCCTCTGCCAACAACAGTTTAAAAATAAAAGTCCTTACTACAATAATTTACTATTCTAATACTATACTAATTAACTATTTAAAGCAGCACTATGCAATTTTTTTAGTTAATTATGTCTACGAATGAAGACTTTCTCGACCGCCCCTGCTGTCTGTGGACAGAATAGCATGCTTGCAATGGTGTCCATCCCGGCACCCTCAGACTCAAAAAGTCTCGAATACTGCGAGAAGCAGGATCACGTTAAATTCAAAAGAAATCATAAGCTCAGGGTGAGGGGAAGGGAAAATTCAATTGTGTGTGTGTGTGTGTGTCCAGATTGTCCTTGTGGGCTCTGAGGAGGGTCTATACGCCCTGAATGTAATCAAGAACTCGCTCACACACATCCCCGGCCTGGGCAGTGTCTTCCAGATCCACATCCTCAAGGAGCACGAGAAGCTGCTCATGATCGTTGGTGAGCTCACATTGCATCACTATTTACACACACACACACACACACACGCACACACACACACACAAACAGGCAATCTTCTGCATCACTGCGCACACACACAAGCTATGGAGGCAGAGGAGCCTCTGATGGTCCAGTAATGTGAGAACTTCACATCATGTCTAACGACGCCCTCAGATGTTTTATAATCACACTATAGCACAGCCTATTGGGGCTCAGAGCTTAGATATTTCCTCAGTCATGTGTGTCCTTGTCCTGACTGTTAATATAAGTTATTTAATGTAATTCATTGTTTAAATGTCATGTTAGCCGCAGATAGTCTATACATAACTACAATGTACTTAATAGTGTAATTACAGTGTAATAATGGCTCTATAATGGAAAGTGTCATATAATTAATCCCTTCTGTACAAAGAGATGCTAAAATGAATCCATGACAAAAAGAGCATATAGTCTGTGAGAATCTGACCTATGACAGCTCTTAAACAATTCATCTTGGTGGCCCTGGTAGAGTTCATGTTCTGTATGCAGTGTTTTCCCCAGAAATAAAAAGAAGGCTTTAAATTTTCATGTAAATACGATGACGCCGTGGCACGGTAGCTAGGAGGATTGGTGGGCATGCACCCTGGGAATTTTTTTTTTTTTTCTAGAGCTAAAATGGTGCATTCTAGGCAGATCTGAAGCTAAATTTTGGTCCCAGAAGGCTGGTGGAAACATAACACTTTAAATAAAATGTTGCATTTTTTGGCACAAATAGAACAAAAAACTTGTTGCACTTGGTGAGTTGAAAGAGCCAAAACTCCCAAGTGGGAAGGCTAATTTATTGTCACACAAGAAATACTGCAAGCACTACATAATGTCACATGAATTTGACTAGGCTGTCACTAAAATGTCTAAACTAAATGTTGAGCCTCCTGTTTTTCTGGGCTAAATTATATCAGCTAAATATCTCCCTGTATGGCCACATGAAAGCTGAATTGGTACCACAGATCTTAGATTCTGCAGATAAATATAATTCAGTGTAGTGTAGTATTATCTAGAATGATGTCTGATGACAACAAATTCTTATTTCAGTGTTCCTGTAACAAGCTAACGAACTAGCTCATTGAAATGATTGGTAATGTGGTAATGCTAACAGACATCGACTCACCTTGAATTTAACACGTTGCAATAACCTTACAACTTTATATTACTTTCTGCACTTCAGCTAATATCAGTATTAGTATCTAGGTGGGTGTTGTTGAGTAAAGTGGCAGCTTTCAGTTTAAAACATTATCTTAGCGTAGTTCGCTAGCGTTAGCGCGCTAACAACCCCATACAGGCTGCAGCCTGGTCTGAAATGAAGCTAATTTTCTGGAAATCCAAACAGTAACAACGTACACTATTAGGCTTGAAATAATCACAAATAATTGCGGATTGTGACACTTTGTTAAAAAGAACCATCAACAAATCCAGAAAGACGTAAGGACCAATTTATTAGTTAAATTCCACGAGTGTCCCATTCAACGAAACAGTCTTGACTCTGCTCTACATAAAGGAGGACTTGCCTTTCACGCTCTCTCTCACTCTCTTTCAGCAGCTAGGTGATCCGATCGCATTCTGTACACTGTGGAGAAAGTTTTCTTGCTACATGAGCATGTCCCAAGGAGAGCGTTCTCCTTCCTTCTTGTGTAGCATTTACAGTCAAAGTCAGACAGTTTTAGTAGCCCCGAGGTTTGCGTTAAAGATCTTAGGTTCTACAATACTCTCTGATACAGCTGACTGGCGGAAAAAAACAATGGAGCACTGTAATCGGATTGGCCAGTGTCGCCAGTATAGCAGTTTACACACCCACCACGGAAGTTTCCTAAAAACGCAGCCTACATTTGACTACATTGGGGCTTCTTGTTCGGGGAAAATCCAGGGGGGAATGTTTTTGTGCATGATTTTTAAGCGTATCGGCATTTTATGAAAGCGTCTCGGCAAAACTTGATGCGTATCGGCGAAAAAAGAAGCGTATCGGTGCCGATACGCTTAGACGCTTTGGGGAAAACACTGGTATGGCCCTGTCTGTAAGTGTAGGTGTAATGTCTGTGTTTGGCCTGCAGGGGATGAGAGGGCACTGTGTCTGCTAGAGATTAAGAAGGTGAAGCTGTCTCTGTCTCAGTCCCACCTGCCCACCCTGCCGGAGCTCACGCCCTTCATCTTTGAGACGGTGAAGGGATGCCACCTCTTCTCTGCGGGCAGGGTAAGGACCCAGACCACTAGGGGGCAGTGCCATGCAGCCTTAAACAGTGTAATTGAGTACCATACAGCTTGAAAGACAGTGTGACTGCTGTTCCAACATGCTTCCAGAGAAACCAAGCCAGCCAGTAGTCTAGACCCTTCTGGTCTGTAGCCGGATGTATTATTGATCGTGCTGTTGTATAAGGGATAATGGCCGGCAGGGTGGCTTGTTGCATGGTGGCATGGCATGGAGATAATGGCATGGAGATAATGGCATGGAGATAATGGCATGGTGATAATGGCATGGTGATAATGGCATGGTGGAAGCGAAGAACCCATTGACTCATTATGTCCAGGCAAGGCAAGGCAAGGCAAGTTTATTTGTATAGCGCATTTCACACAACGGCAGTTCAAAAATAAAAGCAAAGGATATAAAAGATAAAATAAGTGTAAAACCATAAAAGTATAATAACTATGGTAAATAAAAGATATACACATAACACATAAAATAAGTATAAATGAGTCATCTGAATCATCTAAAAAGATGAAATTAACATAAATGGTTAAAAGGATATATGTAAAGTTAGTATAAATAATTAACAGAAAGCATCTGAAAACAGTTTGGTCTTAAGTCTAGATTTGAAACTGCCAACAGTAAGAGCATTTTTGATGTCTTCTGGAAGGTGGTTCCACAGATTAACAGCATAGCAGCTGAAAGCTGCTTCACCACATTTTGTGCTAACAGCAGGTTCTACCAACAGATTTTTCTGATGTGATCTCAGAGACCTAGTTGGTGCATGTAGCTGTACCACATCCAATAGGTAATAGGGTCCAGGTCGCCTCAAAGGCGGTTATCCAGCTTATCTTCTGTTTGCAGTTATTTATATACATATATTATGCTATACTTATGATTTCATGTTGTATTTTAGATTGACAACGGATCCTGCATTTGTGCTGCTATGCCTAACAAGGTTACTATCCTACGCTACAACGACAATCTCAGCAAGTACTGCATCCGTAAGGTACGGTACACTCTCAGTTCCATAAAGGCATTTAAATAGTCATATAGTCTATTTATAACACGCATAGAGTCTATATAATACAGTCATTTAAAGTGTCTCTGTATGAAGATTATAGGCTCTGAATAATGTGATCATGCAATGAATACTACACAACTCATTATCTGATTTCCACACAGGGATTTTTCTTTGTGCTTGTAAACGACCCAAATGTTGTTGTTCATTCTATTCAGACTGACCTAGCAATAATAAGTAATCTTGGGAAAAGTTGAAGAGGTAGCCTATATTATACAAACTAATTCTGCTGTGGGTTTGTGAGGCTGAAGTAAGTTTATTGTTTAAAGTATACTTTAGTATAAAACAGCTTTAAGGGTTGGAGGACTGAAGTGAGTGTAAAATAGCAGTAGCGTTTGTAAGACTAATAACCAACTGTGCTATCTGTGCTTCTGCAGGAGATCGAGACACTGGAGCCCTGCAGCTGCATCCACTTCACCAGCTACAGCATCATCATCGGCACCAACAAGTTCTACGAGATTGAGATGAAGCAGTACGTGCTGGAGGGTGAGTGAGGCAGAGCGCCCACACACACTCAGAGCTAACAACATATCGACCCCTACAGGTTTGGAGTAGTTAAGGTCCAGAAGTGGCTGGGCCAGAATAGGCCCATGTCTATTTTAAAGCCAGCATGCACTCTAAGGTGGCGATGATGGAGTGTTTACACTGCAGCAAGTTGGACATAAATGGACTCCTGTGCTCAGGAGGGATAGTTATCCAGTAGCCCAGCTGTGTAACGCCATCTAGTGGTAGAACTAAGCAACCCTCAGTAAATCCTTAGTGTCTTAGTCATTTTATATGTCAATGTTTGACTGGAGTGTGATGCAAACCACCACCATGACACAAAACTATGATGTAAAAAGACTCCTCCCTGTATAAACATCATGTGCATAAACATTAAAACATCATCAAATGGGATGCCTCCTGTGTGTGTGTGTGTGTGTGTGTGTGTGTGTGTGTGTGTGTGTGTGTGTGTGTGTGTGTGTGTGTGTAACATCTCTGTGTTCACTGTTGTTGCAGATTTCCTGGATAAGAACGATCTATCTCTGGCGTCAGCCATGTTTGCGGCGTCGGCACACAGCTTCCCCATCGCCATCATGCAGGTGTCCAGCACGCCACAGAAGGAAGAATACCTGCTGTGCTTCCACGGTTTGTCACACACACACACGCACTGTATGAGTTAATGTATAAACATATATTTTTCCATAGATATAAGTTAGTGTGTTGATGTCTGAACCAAGTGTTGGTCCAATCTCTGTAATATTGTAATATTTTGTAAAGAGATTTTAGTGGTACAGGCATAGGTGCATGTATGTGTGTGTAGTTCCAAATATGTGTTATACCAGGTGTGAGTTCTCTTGTCCCCTGTGACAAAGTTTGGATTGTTTGTGGACTTGTACATGTACTGTATGTATGTGTATGTAGTTTTGTATGTGTGTAATAGGTGTGTGTATTTTCGTCAGCTGTGGCAGTTTGGGCTGTTTGTGGACTTGTACATGTGTATACAGTATGTGTGTGTGTGTGTGTAGTTTAATGTGTGTGCGAAATAGGTGTGTGTATTCTCGTCTCCTGTGGCAGAGTTTGGGCTGTTTGTGGACTTGTACATGTGTATATGTGTGTGTGTGTGTGTAGTTTAATGTGTGTGCGTAATAGGTGTGTGTATTCTTGTCTCCTGTGGCAGAGTTTGGGCTGTTTGTGGACTCATATGGAAGGAGGAGCCGACCTGATGACCTCAAATGGACACGAGCTCCGCTGGCCTTCGGTAAACATCCACCTTTACACACTTTTTACACAACACAATTTAAGACTCTCACACACTTTAATAGACTCTCACACACTGTAACACACTCTTGCACACTCTTATACACTTTAACACACTCTACTGTCCCGTAAACACACACTTAATTGTCCCTCAAACTACACTCTACAAATTTAGCAATCCCAGCTGTCTCAGCCAGTAATACACACACAAATACACTTCTTTCTATCCTAGTTGTCTAATATGACACACAAATACACACCATACTATTTTAGCAGTCTGACACACAAATCCAATGGATTTGCAATGTGTAATTATGTATGTAATTATAACCATACAGATGTTCTCTTCCACAATGTGTGTGTGCAGTACGGGCTGTGTGTAGTTAGATATGAGATGTTTTTTATGTTTTTAATTTTTATGTGTGATGTATTAATATGTAATCTTTATATGTGATGTGTTTGCCCCACAGCATTCAGAGAGCCCTACCTGTTTGTGACGTACTTCAACTCTCTGGATGTAATGGAGGTCCTGAGTCACTCTCCTCTGGGGTAAGACATCTCTCTCTTTACCACTCTCTCTCTCACACACACACAGACACACACACACACACACACACACACACACACACACACATACACACATGCACTCACACGCACACACATCTCTCGCTTCAGCACTGAGCTCTCAAAGCCTTGATGATCTCATCTCTAAGCTAGTCGAGGAGCTTATCTAACTCTCAACAGATATTTTCAGGTACTGCCAATCCCAACTTCAGGAAGCAAAAAAAAGCCATGTGTTTTTTCCAGCTGTGCACTTCACACAGAAGATTCCACTAATTAGCTGATGCACCTGTGTAATGATGTGTGCTCATTAGAATCAGCTGCTTCAGAAAATTGTTGGGTATGTGGCAGGGTTGTAGTTTCTAAAGCCGGGATTGACAGCTCTGGATATTTTATGACGCTGTCTTTTGTCAATAATTTCAAAAGACACCAAGACACAGCGTTAACTATAACCACTTGCTTGGGTCACACACACACACAACCAGGCCCATCAATAGGGGGGGACAAACGGGTCTCTTGTCCTGGGCCCAGGGAAAGGGAGGGGGCCCAGAACTGGTCCCTCCTTAAATTGTGTTATATGAAGGGGGGAGACATGGCTTAACACACCCCATGGCACACACACATACACACACACACACACACACACAAATAAACACACCCCATGACACACACACGTACACACACACACACACAACTAAACACACCCCATGACACACACATACACACACACACACACACACACACACACACACACACACACACACACACACACACACACACAACTAAACACACCCAATGGCACATGCACATACACACACACACAACTAAACACACCCCATGGCACACACATACACACACACACACACACACACACAACTAAACACACCCCATGGCACATACACATACACACACACACACACACACAACTAAACACACCCCATGGCGCACATACATACACACACAACTAAACACACCCCATGGCACGCACACACGACTACACACAACCCCCCACCCCACCCACACACACACACAGACACACAGCTTGACACACCTGTGTTTATGTGTGATCCTTGACTCCACCCAGGCCATCGACCTGTGCTCACCTGGACATCCCCAACCCGCGCTACCTGGGCCCGGCCATCTCGTCCGGCGCCATCTACCTGGCCTCCTCCTACCAGAACAAGCTGCGCGTCATCTGCTGCAAGGGCAGCCTGGTGCGCGAGTCCGGGGAGCTGCATCGGACCGGATCCAGCCGCAGGTTGATATCCATCACCACATTCACACACACACACACACACACACACACACACACACACACACACACACACACACACACACACACACACACACACACACACACACACACAGGGGAGCTGTACTGGAGCAGATCCAGCCACAGGTTGGTATCACCACATTCACACACACAGACTTCTTCATTCTTGCTACAACCTTGAGCCAGTTGATATAACATACAAAGGCACGATTCTGTCTCTGTGTGTATACATCTGAATCATACACACACAGATACATGCATAGACACACAGATACCACATAGATACCACACACACACATGCGGACATAGATACCACACACACACATGCGGACATAGATACCACACACACATGCTGACATAGATACCACACACACACATGCGGACATAGATACCACACACACATGCTGACATACTGTAGATACCACACACACACATGCGGACATAGATACCACACACACACATGCTGACATAGCTACCACACACACACATGCTGAGGAACCTGCTAAACTGCAAGTTAGAGGATAGAGGACCACAGCCCTACATAATAAAGTTATGGTCCTTAAATTGGCATGATTTTATTATTCTGTGTGTGTGTGTGTGTGTGTGTGTGTGTGTGTGTGTGTGTCTGTGTGTGTGTGTGTGTTACTTGCCTTTCCTGCCCCTTTGAAAAAGCAAGTTGTTGTACAACCCCAATTCCGGTGAAGTTGGGACGTTGTGTTAAATGTAAATAAAAAAGAAATGCTATAATTCTCAAATCATACAAGCAGTATATGTGTTTGAGAATAGTCCAAGGACAACATATCAGTTATTGAAACTGGATGTTTTTGTTGTTGTTGTATGGGATATTTATGCTCATTTAGTTGGACGTTGTCAATAAAAGGCAGGAAAAGTTGAGTAAGACTAAAAAAAAAAATGGAAGACACTTCACAATTAATTACATTAACTGAAAAGATGATTTTGTATTAAAAGGTTCTTTCTTTCTAAAAATTCTTTCTTGTCCTTGACATGATTTCAGCAGCCCAACTGGTAGGTGTCTTCATCATGTTTTCCTTTTTATTATGCTTAAAATGTGACAGATCTGGACAGCACGCCGGTCATTTTAGCATCTTGTAGCCCTTATGATGGGGCCACACTGTTGGAATTTTGTATAGAATGTAGTTTGACCTCATTATCTGGTAATATTTAAGGCCTACCCTCAAAATATAATGTCCGAGTGCCATCTTGTGCAGTTCAAAACTTCTATATATATCATTCAGCATTAATTTTACTCTCCAGATGAATAAGCACACCATAGCCAAGGCACTACTGCACCCCCATACCATCATAGATGCTGTCTTTTGAACTTACCACTAAACAAGAAGTATGATTTGTCTCCTCTGTAGTTTGGAAGATGCAAGACTCCATTATTTCAAAATCAATGACAAATTTTCAACTTTTGTAGTTTGAGATGGACCCAAAATACATGGAAAACCGTCCTGTGTTACAAATTTGTCATTCATTTTGAAAACACATTTTAAGCATAATAAAAAGGAAAACATGATGCAAAAGACACCTACCAGTTGGGTTGCTGAAATCATGTCAAGGACAAGAAAGAAAGCCCCTTTTTATATAAAATCATCTTGTCAGTTACCATAATTAATTGTGAAGTGTGAAGTGTCTCCATTGCTTTTTCGTTAGTCTTACTCAACTTTTCCTGCCTTTTATTGACACGTCCCAACTTTTTTGAGACACGTTGCTGGCCTAAAATTTTAAATGAGCATAAATATCCCATACAACAACAAAAAAATCCAGTTTCAATAACTGATATCTAGTCCTTGGACTATTCTCAAACACATATACTGCTTGTATGATTTGAGAAGTATTGCATTTCTTTTTTATTTACATTTAATACAATGTCCCAATTTCATCGAAATTGGGGTTGTAGTTTATGACTAAATTAGGGACCCGTAAAGGCACCACAGAAGTGTAATAAATTATTATTATTATTATTATTATTATTATTATTATTATTATTAATAATAATAATAATAATAATAATAATAATAATAATAATAATAATAATAATAATAATAATGATGATGATGATGATGATGATGATGATGATGATATTATTATTATTATTATTATTATTATTATTACTAATTCATGTTACAGTATGTCACAAAAGTGAGTACACTCTTGACATTTTACCAAAACAATTGCTATATCTTTTTAAGGGACAATACTACACAAATGAAACTTCGATATGTTTTTGAGTTGTCAGTGTACAGCTTGTGTACCAGTATTAATTTGCTGTCCTCTGAAAACTATTTTACACACAGGCATTTTTGTATAAATAGCAGGCCACAAAAGTGAGTACACCCTGATGACTGTGCATATCATTCAACCATAAAAACCCACTTGTCCTATTTATCATTTTTGTGTTTTGATCTGCTCAACTGGACCATACAAATTCGTGTTTCATGTATTAGAGCTATTCATTTTATTGTTTTGGCTATAATTCTGTCATACTATCCACTGGATGACCAACATGGCTCCTCGTAGCAAAAAAGAAAACTCAGGACTTGAGAAAATGAATTGTTGCTTTACAGAATGATGGCCTATGCTATAAAAGATCAAAAAAATTACTATTTTGACACAATTTGGACATGTTCACTGTGGGCTGTACTCACTTTTGTGGCCTGCTATGTACACAATAATGCCTGTGTGTAAAATTGTTTTCAGAGGACAGTAAATAAATAGTTACACAAGCTACACACTGACTACTGAAAAACATTATATATATATAACTAAATTTCATTTGTGTAGTATTGTCTCTTGAAAAAATATGGTCAATTTTTTGCTGAATTGTGAAAGGTGTACTCACTTTTGTGAGATACTGTATATTTTTTGGCCCCTCCCTCTTCACTCTCCCCTTTGCCCTCTGGTCTGACTACCTCAGCAGACTGGAGTAATAATAAAATACAAGTGTAATAAATTATTATTGTTCTTATTATTAATTCATATGGTCATATCTCTTCTCCTCACTGCACCTTTCCCCTCTGGGCTAATTGCCCTGCAGGCTGCAATATAAAATTATTATTGGGTTTGTTATTAATTCATATGTCATTTTACTTTACCGTTTCTCCTTACTCCCCACCCCACCCTGAATCCCAACTGTCTCTGCAGGATGGAATAATAATTAAAAGTGTAATAAATTATTGTTTGCCATTATTTTGAATTCATCCACACAATTGAGTGAGTCTTGGGACAGCAACGACGCTGCCAGTGTAATTATTTATTGTTATAATTAATTCAACCACACAATTCATATGTCATATATCTCGGTCCCATTCTCCCCCCTGGGCTCATCACCTGCGCAGGCTGGAGTCTGGGGACAGCACGGACGTGGACACCATGTTCTACGACCACAACAGCAGCCCCAGCAAGCGCGGCCCCCCCACCTACACGGAGCACATCTCCAAGCGCCTGTCCTCGGGACCCCCCAGCCAGGACGGGGGGCTGCACCGCGAGCCCAGTACCCCCCACCGGTACCGCGAGGGGCGCACCGAGTTCCGGCGCGATAAGTCGCCCGCGCGCCCACTAGAGCGCGAGAAGTCGCCCGGCCGCGTGCTGGACAGCCGTAGGGAGCGATCGCCGGGCCGCTTCGACGAACGGGCCAGCGCCCGCCTCCACGCCAGCTCCGTCCGCACGCAGCTCACGCCCGTCAACAAGGTGCTCTGTTGCCATAGCTACCATCGTCACACTGCATCCCCTAGCAACAGTTGTCAGCTGATCTGACTGGGAAAATTGCACTGCAGAGCAGTCTCACAGGCACACAGTCATGTGATTGCGGAGAGTCTGCCAGCCTCACTGCATGTGGACCTACCACACCTAATGTGTTGACATCAGTGACCATGATGTTCAGAATCTCATTTAAGCAATAGCATAGTCTTCAACCCCTGACCTTTTAACAATGTGTATGTGTGTGTTTATGACCTTAAACCACCTGTGTGTGTGTGTGTGTTTGTATAACCTTTAACCTATGTGTGTGTGTGTATGTTTGCATATCCTTTAACTGTGTTTGTGTGTGTGTGTGTGTTTTTGCTTGCTTGCTTAACCTTTAACCTGTGTGTGTCTTGGTCTAGGTGTGGGACCAGTCTTCAGTGTGAGCAGGCAGGAGAAGAAGAGGAGGGGCTATAAAACACTAAGAGCTTTGGAGAGCCATATGTCTGCCCCCCCAGGGGGTAAATAACCCAGAACGTATATACATATATACCACAAAGGGGCTGCACACCCTTACCGCACCGTTGTCCCTTCGCTTCTTCTGTCTCAGGCACCCCTGCACAGCGGACGCCTCCTGTCTTTGGTTTGTTTGAAAATGTAAAAAAAACTTATCATACTGATTTATTTCCTTAACTTATCATTGAACACCCAGAGCCACAAGCAACATGAAAATGGAGTCTTGCTTATTATAAACTTTCAATATGTAACATTACTCTAAAATTATTCTTCAGATTGAAGTTTGCATTCAGTGCCCTGAATGTTTGTGAGTGTAGCAGGAAATGTGCATTATAAAACCCACCACTAGGGTATGTGTGTGTCCCATAGAAAGGCATCTGGGCTCAGTAAGGTTGCTTTGTAACTCTGTAACTCATTACTCAGACTCAGTGTTAAAGCACATATCGTAGGTTTACAATCGCTTCAATACTGTAAATAGTACCATTTGTTTTTATAGTTCAAGGGTATATGTGGCTGGTTGAGCCAAGACTATTTTTATGAACAACGTGTTTGTAATGAGTGTTGAAACTACCGTTTCCTACTGAATAGATGAGAATTATGAAGTACTCAGATAGTACTAGAGTAGTTACTACTTAGAAGAGCAATGGCCAAAAAGGGACTGATTTTAATATGTTAGCGAGGGATGGTTATGGGCTTGTCAAACACCATAGGGAGACTCGGTGTGTCCTGCTACAAGTGTCCTTGTGTTGTTCCTGTAAACTTGTACTTTCTTGAGGTTGTTAGGCGTTTGCTTACCGGATTCCTGGGCACACGGACTTCGTCTGCCACCGAGTGATATCCATTTATCGCACTCCAACGCTGAATGATATTCCATCCATCCATCAAACAGTGTGCAATGACACCCTCTACTGCTTCGATGACGGATGTTTGCCTCCTTAACATAACCGTGACTTATGTTTGCTCCTGGAGTTTGTTTGGGACTCATGTCGCTGTTTTTCTGTTGTGAAAACCTCATGGCACAACCACACACACAGCCATACTTCATCAGGGTGCAACCAATCAGGAGCTCTCTGTCACTTCACAAACTCGAAGCATGAGATAATCTTTCGACTTTTTGTTTTCTTGTCAAGTTATCACTTATATTGTGTATTTGATTAGTCAAACAATATTGGTGTTCAATGATTACATGCAGCTTTACCTGATTTGTAAGGGAAAATGTTGGCACTAAATTAAATCTATATGATTACTCCAAAGATGTCTGCAGATTTTATTCTCACTTACCTCTTTAAGGACTAAGTGGCATATCATACATATGGAACACCTTTATTTATAATAAGGGGGCTAACAGAACAGTCAACACACAGGATTCTAGTTTAGGTGTTTTTATTCTGTCCAGCATCTCAAACAGAAAGGATGTCAAAAACAAGGACCCTAGGGATCTCCACTCTCTCTTCAAATGGGCTGTTGTGTGTGTGTGTGTGTGTGTGTGTGTGTGTGTGTGTGTGTGTGTGTGTGTGTGTGTGTGTGTGTGTGTGTGTGTGTGTGTGTGTGTGTGTGTGTGTGTTGACTGTCCTGTAATTCTACAGGCAGTCCTGTTACCCTAACCCACCCTGCTATCAGCTCCCATTCACAAGAATAGTGGTGTCTTCACACTGACACTGATTATCTTGTGGCAAATGAATTGTTGTCAGACTTGGAGATGCATCTAAAAAAACAGGTAAATAAAATAAATAAAGGTGCAACAGCAGAGCCATCAGGGAGACCACTGCAGAATAAAAAATGAATGAAAGATAAACACAAATGCAGACCATTCTCTGCTCTTAAGCCAAACAAAACAAATCCACAAAATCCCCACAGAGGACCCAAAAGATCTATTTATCTGTAAATCACAAAAAAATGAGTGAAGGAGAAAATAAAAAGCTCAAAAAAGAAAAAAAAGAATTGGTGACTAATTTAGCAAGCCACTATTCAAGAATTCTATACAATTTTCTTACACACTATATATTCACCTGTATATATTATCTTAATTATTTATTTACTTTACAAAAGAGAGGAGCACTAGTAAGCTTCTCACTGATTGGATGAGGACAGGGGAGGGGATGTTTGGGGGCTTGTGATTGGTTAAACCTCCTTTTCACTTGACAGCGAGATGAGCCACGAGCCCACAGTGCCCTCTGCTGGGGCAAAAAGCTCAGCATGTTCCAGATGTCCAGCGTGTGTTTTGTGTGTGTGTGTGTTGCAGATGTCCAGCGTGCCCTGATGAGGTGGATTTTAAACAGGGGCATGAGATGCCATGTGACAGCTAAAAAAATAAAACGGACCCCAAGCGGAGAAAAAGAATGGAGCCCTCTTCATTTACAAAAGATATTATGAGTGATTCTAAGCTCAGATTGTACTTCAGAGTTTGGGGTAGCTTACATACTTCACTAGTGTGTGTGTGTGGGGGGGTGGGGGGGTGGGGAAGAGTTCCAGTCTTTGAGCTGTACACTAGAATGTCCAGACTTCACTTCAAATGGTTCACTATACCTGTGTGCATGTGTGTGTGTGTGTGTGTGTGTGTGTGTGTGTGTGCTTTACAGGGAATGTAAGGCAGGCTCATTTAGCATTCCTGGTGTTAACACTTTGCACTTGCACTCAAGTCCACTACACCCTCTGCCCTCTGTCAGGTGTCTGAGTCTGTGTGTGTGTGTGTATACATGCTGCCTCTGTCAGGTCTGAAAGTCAATTAGAGAAACCCTCTCACAATCTGATCTGTCTGTCTGTTTGTCCGTCTGTCCTATGCAAGCCCATTGCCAGTCATAAGGAGTCATAAGGGCCACAGACAAAAAGGCTTCTTCACCACTATCTGATATTCATACAATTATGCAGTCCGTCAGACAAACAGCCATACAGACACAAGAACACAGTCAGACACACACTCAGTTACACACTCACATGAACAGTCAGATACACACCCATTCAGTCAGTTACACACACTCACTCTCTTACTCCAAACACAGTCAGTCTGGCAGTCATGCAGAAACACTGTATGTCCGTAGCTGATGGTAAGGTAGCCTGCACCAACCTATCCCGAACACAATGAGACAGTACCAGTCATTCAGACACAGTCAAGTAAAATGGTCATGCTGTCGTTGGAAGGTTGGGCAAGTCAGTTAGTTAGTCCAGTCCAGTTCAGTCCAGTCCAGTCCCTCAGAAGTCCCTAGTGAATCACACAGGCAAGGGAAAAGTGAAATGGTCAGACAACAGCACCTTTGTTGACCGCTCTGTTTTGTAACGCGGTCAATTAGGTCTTACACACACAGAACACACAGTGTGTTGAGAGCCTCCTGTTCTCCTAACATGTCACCCTGCTTTTGCCATCCCTCCTGAGTGCTTCCTCGGTGTGTGTGTGTGTGTGTGTGTGTGTGTGTGTGTGTGTGTGTGTGTGTGTTGCTACCATATCTCTGCTCACACTGGCCATCCAAAGCGATCAGCATTGATGAAAAAAAAAAAGCATCCCAGTAGCCCTCACCCACTCCACTCCCCTCATCCATCTTTACACCCATACTCACACACACACACACACACACACACACACACACACACACACACACACACACACACACACACACACACACACACACACACAAAATTCCCTTTCCCTCAGGGGCAGGAAAGTCCCAGATGTCCAGAGCACCACTACCGTCTGTGCAAATAATCAAACAAAAGGAAACAAACAAACAAAAAAATCCTCCTGCCAGTCTGAACTCCTCTGCCCAGCTCCGAGGCCCAGGGGGGTGCGGTCTGGCTGTATCCAAGTCAGGCTGGTGTGGGGGGGTCCGAGGTGGAGGTGGAGATGGTTGGAGGGGTGTGTGTGTGTGTGTGTGTGTGTGTGTGTGATGGTGTGTGAGTGGTAGGGGCTAGTTGGAGCTGGCAGTAATGGGCTTGTCCAGCTCC
The DNA here is from genome assembly GCA_027475355.1 of Coilia nasus. Taxonomy (NCBI): domain Eukaryota; kingdom Metazoa; phylum Chordata; class Actinopteri; order Clupeiformes; family Engraulidae; genus Coilia; species Coilia nasus. Next base: position 32,983,110 of record CM050217.1, read on the forward strand.
ATGTGGGTGGGTGTAGGGGCGGTGGGCGTAGCGGTGGTGGCGGTGGTGGTGGAAGAGGAGGAGGCCTGCAGGCTGGAGAAGCAGCTCCGACACACGCGGCTGGGCTCAAACAGCTGCTGGCTGGGCACCGGGATCTTCTGGTCACAGCAGCTGCCGCAGAACACGTTCCCACAGTTCCTGCAGGGGGCAGCAGAGAGCAGGGAAGATGGAGAGGAGGAAGGAAGGGAGGAAGGGAGAGAGAGAAAGAGACAGAGAAAGAGAAGGGAGGGAGAGGGGGTGGACAGAGAGATATAGAGGAGTCAAAGATGTTAGAAGAGAGAAACAGAGGAGGAGAGAAAGAGAGAATAAGAAGGGAGAGAGGAGGACGGACAGATAGATAGAGGGAGGAAAGAGAGAGGCAATTTGAGGACAAAGGGTAATTGAGAGATAGACAGAGAGAAAGAAAGAGAGAGACAGAGAGAAAGAAAGAGAGAGAGGGGAAGAAAGGAAACAGAGGGAGAGAGAAAGACTGATGCATTATTCAAGTGATTAAGTTGGGACTTTAATCATTCTCTTTATCGGTTTCTCTTTCAAATGGTCCTCATTTTCCTGTTATTGAAAACACACACACACACACACACACACACACACACACACACACACACACACACACACACACACACACACACACACACACACACACACACACACACACAGGTGATTTATCAGCTGGCATGGGCTCTGAGAGTTCTAAGTGGAGCAGTGAACACACATATGGGGAAAAAGGCTTCATTCAGTTAGTGTGGAACCAGTGTCACACAGTGTCTACTGAAACACACACACATGCGCGCGCACACACACACACACACACACACACACACACACACACACACACACACACACACACACACTTGAGAACACAGTCATGCTTGACCAAAATGAAACAGTCCATTTCGGGCAGGACAGTAGGTACGGTGCATCAGTGAACTTGCTTTGCAAAATGGCATGCATGCACACACACACACTCTCACACACACACTCTCACACATTCTCACAAAATGCAAGTACACCCATCCAGCAGGCTACGATGGTCCAACCTTGGGCTAGGTTTTAGACGACGCCTCTAACACCGCTACTCAGACAGGCAAGGCTTGTATCCTGGGCAACTCTCTCTCTCTCTCTAACACACACACAGAGACACACACATACACACACACACACTTGTAAACCGGCAGATGCAAGGCCTAGACCTTGGCTTGTCCTGCAAGTTGATATTTCCTGTGTGGGTGGTTAAAGGGGCAACACCCCTTACAACACTCCTGCACACACATGCCCACGCACACACACTCCTAATCTCTCTTATACACACACTCAGACTCACCCCTTACAACACACATGCCCACGCACACACACTCCTAATCTCTCTTATACACACACTCAGACTCACCCCTTACAACACTCCTGCACACACATGCCCACGCACACACACTCCTAATCTCTCTTATACACACACTCAGACTCACCCCTTACAACACACATGCCCACGCACACACACTCCTAATCTCTCTTATACACACACTCAGACTCACCCCTTACAACACTCCTGCACACACATGCCCACGCACACACACTCCTAATCTCTCTTATACACACACTCAGACTCACCCCTTACAACACTCCTGCACACACATGCCCACGCACACACACTCCTAATCTCTCTTATACACACACTCAGACTCACCCCTTACAACACTCCTGCACACACATGCCCACGCACACACACTCCTAATCTCTCTTATACACACACTCAGACTCACCCCTTACAACACTCCTGCACACACATGCCCACGCACACACACTCCTAATCTCTCTTATACACACACTCAGACTCACCCCTTACAACACTCCTGCACACACATGCCCACGCACACACACTCCTAATCTCTCTTATACACACACTCAGACTCACCCCTTACAATCTCTGCCAGCCATAAAGCGTGTGAAGGTCTCAGAGTTAGACAAAGCTACAGCAGGAGGGAGTGTGTGTTTGTGAGTGTGTGTGTGTGCGCGTGTGCGTGTGAGCACGAGTGTGTCTGATTAACCAACACCGTGCAGGAAGGGAGGAAGTGTGTGCACGAGTGTGTGTGTCTGTGAGTGTGTGTGATTAACCAACACCGTGCAGGATAGGAGGAAGTGTGTGTTTGTGAGGGTGTGTGTATGTGTGTGTTTGTGTGTGTGTGTGTGTGTGTGTGTGTGTGCACGAGTGTGTGTGTGTGTGTGTGTGCACGAGTGTGTGTGTGTGTGTGTGTGTGTGTGCACGAGTGTGTGTGTCTGTGAGTGTGTGTGATTAACCAACACCGTGCAGGATAGGAGGAAGTGTGTGTTTGTGAGGGTGTGTGTATGTGTGTGTTTGTGTGTGTGTGTGTGTGTGTGTGTGTGTGCACGAGTGTGTGTGTGTGTGTGTGTGCACGAGTGTGTGTGTGTGTGTGTGTGTGTGCACGAGTGTGTGTGTCTGTGAGTGTGTGTCATTAACCAACACCGTGCAGGAAGGGAGGAAGTGTGTGTTTGTGAGTGTGTGTGTGCGTGCGTGTGTGTGTGTGCACGAGTGTGTGTGTCTGTAAGTGTTTGTGATTAACCAACACCGTGCAGGATAGGAGGAAGTGTGTGTTTGTGAGTGTGTGTGTGCGTGCGTGTGTGTGTCTGTAAGTGTTTGTGATTAACCAACACCGTGCAGGAAGGGAGGAAGTGTGTGTTTGTGAGTGTGTGTGTGTGCGTGTGTGTGCAAGAGTGTGTGTGTCTGTAAGTGTGTGTGATTAACCAACACCGCGCAGGATAGGAGGAAGTGTGTGTTTGTGAGTGTGTGTGTGTGTGTGTGTGTGCGTGTGTGCACGAGTGTGTGTGTCTGTAAGTGTGTGTGATTAACCAACACCGTGCAGGAAGGGAGGAAGTGTTAATAGGTCAAACTGGAGTGAAGGATGATGGATATGGTACAGCTGGAGAGAGAGAGAGAGAGAGAGAGAGAGAGAGAGAGAGAGAGAGAGAGAGAGAGAGAGAGAGAGAGAGAGAGAGAGAGAGAGAGAGAGAGAGAGAGAGAGAGAGAGAGAGAGGGGGGGGGGGGGGGGAGAAGGAGAGAGAGGGACAAAGGAAGAGAAAAAGAGAGGGATAGAAAGATAGACAGAGGCAGAGAGACACAGAGACAGAGAGAGAGCGAAAGAGAGAGGGAGAGCAAGAGAAAGAGAAAGAGAGAGAGAGAGAGAGAGAGAGAGGATATAGCAAATGTTGGGAAAGGGAGAGAGGCAAAGAAAGAGAAAGATACAGCTGGAAAAAGAGAGTAGTTTCTCACCAGGCCTCTTCTACAGGTGCCTTGGTTCTGTGAGAAAAGTTGAGACAATGGACAACAGATACTGAGAACTACATATATTTATCATACACACACACACACGCACACACACACCTTAATCCAGCAACAAACATTTACAAGGGTTTACACCTGTTGTTACGACCCAGCCAGTATCCCAGCAGAATCCCAGCTCTGCCCCTGTTCCTATTCCTCTTTACTCCACTAGTTAGCAGGTGGATTGATGGCCAGGTGTGGTGGGGGGTTGTACCTGATGGCCTGGCTTACAAATGGCTTTCTGGCCAATCGTATTATCTCTCTTCCTCTACACTACACACTTGCACTACACTTTTCTTTATTTCAATTACTCATTGTTTTTTCTTAAATCTTAAAGAAAAAATATGTTAAAACTTGTTACTACATGTGGTCTTCCATTCATGTTGCTCATGCTTTAAAACAGCGTGCACAACACTGTCCACACACTCACACACAAACGCGTGTTTCTCCCTCTTTAGTCACACGTCAGGGAGGTTTCATGCTGACACGTGACCTTTCCAGGAGAGTGTGTGTCTGCGTGGTTTACCTGTGTCATGGGTGACTGTGACATATCCATCTTTGCAGGTGGGAGTTTACCTGTGTCATGGGTGACTGTGACATATCCATCTTTCCAGGAGAGTGTGTGTCTGCATGGCTTTACCTGTTAAATAGGTGACTAGGGCTCCAGCATTTGTGAAAAACACCACAGACTGTGTGGATTTGTGTATATGTACCTTTAGAGGGTGTGTGTGTGTGTGTGTGTGTGTCAGTATGTACAGTACCTGCAGTGGTGTTTCCTGGTGGCCAACCAGAATTTGCTCTCACAGCCGTAGCAGTGTGCCGCCAGGTGGTCAGGGTACCACCTTGTCACCTGCAGGGGGCGATAATGAGCAGGCACGCCTTAGCCGCCTACCCTGGACAACACACCTCCATTCATCACAGCTCACAGCAGTGTTATTTACAGTTAGAGAAGAGTCAGTCAAACTCAGAAATCATACAGACTGACAAAACCCAGTGTAGTTGGAACACCTATGCAACCCTCTACACTGTAGAAGAGTGATCACCAGTTCAGGGCCGCTGTGCGCAGGGCACCAAGTCGTCGGCTACATATGTCACAGTGGAGCACCAAGCAATGTCCCATTTGGAAGGCACCTCCGAATCCACCTGACAAACCCGTACTTCACTTCAGTGGAGGCTACTCGTAGTGGATCCTTCGTGGCCTCATTTCTACCAGAATTCATTTCGCTCAAAATGGGGCAAGCGCAAACGACGAAGAAATACAGTTTTAAAAATATTGGGGTGAAATAAAAACAACAAAATTCAAAATTCCTGTGTCCATTTCTGACAAAATGTAGCTTTATTTGTTATGTTTGTTGTCACTTAGCGATTTTGTATTACGCTCGCGCAGCGTGTCTACTGCCAAACAATCTATAGATGCTAGGCAAGCTCCGTAGGCTAGGTAGGCTGTCCTATTTCATGAACGGTTACCGGCCACGGTAGGCTACAGCTGCGTAGGCCAGTACGTAGCAGCGCACCCCGAAGCGTGCAGACATTGAGTCAAACAGTGTGTGTGTGTGCGTTTACTGCAGTCCCACCTCTGTGTCCTGCTTGTCCACCTGCTCCCAGCTGGCCTCAGAGAAGAGTTCTGTGCTGCAGCGCGACAGGCAGTTGGGGTCCAGATTAAAGTCTGAGTCTGCGATGGAGGTCTGACAGGGACAGAGAAACAGGGTTAAAGACACAGCAGAATAACTCAGATCTATGACAGACACACAGACACAAGATCCAACAGGGCTGGATAGGCAAACTCCATCTACTGCTATTTATTAAATAATAAAATTCAGTATGCTATGGCTGTATTTGTGTGAAAAATTGGGGGGGTGGAGGGGGGTAACAAGCACAAGCGCTGTGCTGTGTAGGGAGCCACACACAGAGCTTTGTGCCACAAATTCATTCATCATTAACAGTTTCCCTATACATCACTTATTTTGACTGGGAAATGGTTTTACTGACAATGTTTAATGACCTCTTCATAAATTTTAATTCAGGTCTATACTTTGAAATGTTCTTTTCCAAACCTACCCTTACATTTTAGATGTTGTTAATGCACTTCCAGTGTGTTGTCCAGAGCACTTAACCTATGTCATATTAATCTGTATCAAAAACTCTTAAATGTCAGCTTTCCAATATATCTGTTACTCTATATTAGTAACACATTTTGCCCCACCTGGTATTACAAATATATCAAATCAAAATGTACCCCAATCCCTTTTTTTTGCCAAGAACCTAACCTGCATTGATCAACACTGCCCTGTACCCTGTGCAGCACTAACTTTGTTACGCCTTTTCTTACTGCGTTTTCCTCTGCATACCTGTAGTTTGTTTATGTGCCCTGCTGTAAGTGTCTTTGGATAAAAGCGTCTGCTAAGTGTAATGTAATGTAATCGTGGGTGGCGTACCACTTCGTCCCCCATGTCTCCGTTGATGCGTAGCGCGCCTCCAGTCTGCTGACTCTGCAGGCGGCTCCAGAGCTCCTGCACCTGCCGCTTGAGCGTGTCCACCTCAGCCTGGTGCAGCGCCTCGATCTGCCGCAGCCGCAGCTGCACCGCGTCCGTGTGCAGCGCCAGCCCGTCCTCGTCCAGGTGGCTGCGGCCGGGCGCCTGCTCCGGGCTCCCCGAGGACGCCGCCGTGGCCGAGGGACGACCCAGGAGGCCGTGCAGGCAGCGGTGCTGGGAGCAGCTCCCGCGGTGAGGCAGGTAGGGGTGCGAGGAGGAGGCGCAGGAGGAGGACCAGGGAGGCAGGGGGTGCGTGGGGGGGTACACGCCCGCGGGGCTGTACTGCAGCGTCAGCGAGCCGCAGCTGGCTGTGGAGAGTTGCCGGCTGAGGGACGCGCGCTCGCCGTTGGGCCGCGCCCACTGAGGGGTGCCCGGCTCGGGCTCCCACACCTCGCCGTTGCAGGGGGGGAGGGCGTCCAGGGCGCTGGCCAAGGCACTCAGGGAGGGGCGCTGGGAGGAGCCGGGCTGGCGGTGGTTGCTAGCGGGCTCCACGTGGTTGCCATTGGACTCAGTGATGTCCATCCTTCTTGACCCAGGACTCCGCTTGTCACCGGGCTCGCCCTGTGGGCCGGGGGGTGGGGACAGAGAGGGGTCCAGGGAGTCTGGCCGGGGCACGGCGACCCCTCCCCCCTCCTCCGTAAGCGTTTCCGTGGAGCTCTCCAGCAGGGACAGCCGCTTGTCCAGGGGCACAGGAGGCTGCAGGGGCAGGGCCGGCCTGACGGACTCGGGCTCCTCTGCTGCCACGGAGCCATTGCTCATAGTCCTGAGGGCAGCAGGCGGCACGTGCTGGCTGGGGCCTCGGGGGCCGGGAGCAGAGAGAGCACCACACTCACTCAGCTCCTGGCTCTCTAGCTCCCCCTGGGGCTTTGGAGTGGGAGCTGCGAAGGAGCCGTTCACAGTGTGTGTGTGCACGCCGTTCAGTTTCAGCCCAGCATCAGTAAGTGTCGTCGTGTCACTACAGGTGTCCGGGGGGGTGTCCCCAACTTTGGTGACAGCGCTGGTCTCGTCCACGGTTCCGTTAACGCAGGCGGGGGTGTGTGGGACTGTCCTGGCGTCACCGCCGTTGGCGTTCTCGAGTGCCATCGCGTCCTCTGTCGCCTCCTGCAGGATGTTCTCCATCTGACCCACAGACACGCCCACCAATACTGCCGGCCCAGCCCCCTCAACACTGTTTAGCCCCTCCCCCATCTCCATCCCTGTCCTTGTGCCGTTGACCTTCACCTCCCTTCCGTTGACCTTCTCCTCCATCGCGTTCTCCACCTCCTCTGGTTCTGCGGCACCCACTGGACCCGTTCTCAGGACACCGGGCCCCACCAGGACTCCCGCCTGCCCCTCAGAACCTTCGGAGCCCTCGTCCTCGTCCGGTTCCAGCCCGGCGGCGATGTTGAGCTCGAGGGAGCGCCGGTGCTCCTGCCATTTCTCGTTGAGGCTCGGGTCGCTCGAGCGGCGGTTGGGAAACACCTCGCATGCACTTGGGAGGTTGTCAAACGACCGCGTCTTCGGACGCCTAGGAGAGACCACAGGGACTGTTACTCATTTATACACTCATTTGTACTTACATATTTAAAGCAATACTAAGTAGTTAATTGAACCTTACACTAATGTTTCCAAAATCGTTTCAATAGCTTATCAACTTAAAGGGTAAAAGGCACTTCTGAATTAGCTTTGCCGCACTCCATGGGCTATAACCGCACTAAGTAAGTTTGGAGAAGTGGACAGTCTGTCTGGTCGGTACAAGTTGGAAGCAGAATTGTCTGTCATAGAGAACTACAAAGACAAACACTATTTAGAATTGCTTTAATTATAATACAGTAATTATTGCTTATTTAGTCAAAGGACCTAAGTTGTAAGCAACTGGACTTCTTTTTAGAGCTTGAAGATGTTTCACCTTTCATCCAAAGGCTTCTTCAGTTCTGAAGAGATATTGCTGATTTACTTTTTGATATACTGATTCATACAGATCCCCAGATTAATTTTCACAGCAACGTTAGCCAAGATCTGTAAGCATTACTCCAAGTGATGCAGCAAGAGTAAAGCACATGAACCTAAGAATAGGCACGTTGCATCGGTAACATAAAGAAAACACTTTTAAAACATTTCATTTAATAAGACGATACTTCCATCAGAGCTTTCATTTGAAAAGGGACCCTGTTTGTATGTGTGTGTGTGTTTGCGTCTGTGTGCATGTATGTGTGTGTGTGTGTGTGTGTGTGTATCTGCCTACAGCCAGCTCAAATGAAATGCAGAAGAGTCGATGGGAACAGGACAGACAAGTGGTTCGAGTGGTTGGTCAAAAAGAGAAAAAGGACAATGGAAGGAGTCATGAGGATAAAACAAAAGAGCAGTGTTTAGTGTGTGTGTGTGTCTGTCTGCAGGCGAGTCTCCATACTCGTCTAATAGGCCGGCAGTGATTAATGGAAACTCGATGCGTGTGGAAAGGTTAGCTCACGCTAATGGCTCTAAGGCTCTCATTACCACTGGCGATTATGAGATCAACGCAGCAATCAGAGCTAAAGAGCCAATCGCGGAAAAAACAGGCTGCATCCGGCTAGTGGCAAACACGGCCGGCCAAAGCCAGCATTTTAGCTCGCCCTGCTTCAAGCGGCAAACACAGCCAAAGCCAGCTCCTCAGCTCCCCCCTCCCACGTATGCCCACCCAGCTGGTGGGGGTCCTAAGGCCACACACCGGCGTCTAAGGAGCCCAGAGACCAGAACAAAAGTCCCTCCACATGTTTGTTTCAACCACTGACTACAGCAGCCCATTGTACTACAGCCCATTCTAATTGGCACCAGGGCTAGTTTGCCCAATTCAGAACTGAACAGAGATGGACTCTTCAATTTGAATTCACTTCCTGATTTAGGAACTTAAATTTGGAACAGAATTTTGCATAGATAAGCACACAGGCAACAAAGCACTTTAAAGCTGAGGATTCTCACCTCTGGTTAAGTGGATGTGCCTGAGCAGGTCTATTACAGTACTGACTGAGCAGGTCTGTGTCACTACTGATTGAGCAGGTCTGTTACAGTACTGACTGAGCAGGTCTGTATCACTACTGATTGAGCAGGCCTGTTACAGTACTGACTGAGGCGGTTTGTTACAGTACTGACAGAGCAAGTCTGTAACACTACACCTGTCATTTTTACATGAGGACTCTGTGGGTCGTGAGTAAATCCTACTAAGTTTTACTTAGGTGCATAAATATGTTGACTCCTCTACTACATGTAAGGGATAATGGACGACAAGGTGTTTGTATATCAGGAAGTTAATGCAGGTGCGAGGTGGTAATGCGGCATGTTGAAACATGCTGCTGTTTTGAAAAGTGTCTGCAATATGTTACTGGACTTTGCCACATGGGTGCCACGTGTGAGGCTATCTACTGCTTTGGTAGATTTGGGTGCCAATCTACTGCTTCACAGGATACCAACAGGAAGTTCGTTTATCTCAGATATGTGCAACACACCATGTGTTTGTTATTTGAACAAACATGGCCACGTTTAAAAAGTGCCCTTCTACAGGGCTTTCCGGCCCACCTGCCCAGGGGCTGGTCCTCGGGGTTGCCCCCAGGGGTGGGGTAGGGGGCGCAGGAGTCATCAGAGGGGGTGGTGGGCAGTGAGCAGGGCAGGTAGACAGCCGTCCACAGCATCAGGTTCCGCACATGGCACACTGGGTGAAGCACCTGAGGGAAAGAATGAACATGGAGGTTAAACACATACACACACAGAACACAAAAAGCAAACTCCTCTTTCACCTGTAAACACATTGATGCAGTATTTACACAATTCCAATGTGCGCATCCATTTACCTTTTGATTTATAGCCAGGTATCCTTATTCTAGAGCCTAGTGTAGTTCCTAAGGACCCTTATTCTACAGCCTAGTGCACTCTCTAAGGGCCCTTATACTAGAACATAGTGCAGTCTCGAATTACCCTTATTGTAGAGCCTAGTGCACTCTCTAAGGGCCCTTATTCTAGAGCCTAGTGCAGAGTCTGACAATTGGGACTCTGGACTGCTGTAAGTCATGGCAAGTAAAAGGCATGGCTGGCCACCTTTAACTATGGGGATGATAAATGAAGCTTAAAAACTAGGAGGAGGCACACAAGCATGAAGCACACACACACACACACACACACACACACACACACACACACACACACACACACACACACACACACACACACACACACACACACACACACACACACACACACACACACACACACACACACACAGAACCTATAAACTGCTGACATTTAACACTCTAAAAAGGGCACTAGAACTTTTCCAAGTTCTATGAGGGTTTACAAAGATGAGATATTTTAACATGAAAACAGGAGAGTGTTAGAAAAAGGCAGCGGAGACTGAGAAATCATGAGAGTAAAATAAGAAGGGCAGAGATAAAGAGAGAGAGAGAGAGAGAGAGAGAGAGAGAGAGAGAGAGAGAGAGAGAGAGAGAGAGAGAGAGAGAGAGAGAGAGAGAGGGAAAGAGAGAGACAGAGAGAGAGAGACAGAAAGAGAGAAAAAGTGAGAGAGAATGTGAGAGAGACAGGAAAGAGGAGAATAGGCATTGAAAAACATGAGACTACTACTACTAGAGAGACAGAGAGGTGTGTGTGTGTGTGTTGAGTGAGAGAAAGAAAGAGAGAGATAGAGAGGTGAGGTGTGTGCGTTGAGAGAGAAAGGTGTGTGTATGTGTTGAGAGGCAGGTGTGTGTGTGTGTGTGTGTGTGTGTGTGTGTGTGTGTGTGTGTGTGTGTGTGTGTGTGTGTGTGTTCAGGAGTGTGAGGAGTAGAGCATGTTACGGAAGGATCTGTTGGCAAGACAGGTGTGTGTGTGTGTGTGTGTGTTGAGAGAGAAAGGTGTGTGTATGTGTTGAATGACAGAGGTGTGTGTGTGTGTTTCATACAACCTCGGAGTGTGAGGAGTAGAAGATGTTGCAGAAGGATCTGTTGGCAGGACAGGTGTGTGTGTGTGTGTGTGTGTGTGTGTTGCATATAACCTCATAGTGTGAGGAGTAGAGCATATTGTGGAAGACAGTTGGCGAGACAGAGGTGTGTGTGTGTGTGTGTCATGTACAGCCTCGGAGTGTGAGGAGTAGAGCATGTTCCGGAGGGCTCTGTTGGCAAGACAGAGGTGTGTGTGTGTGTGTGTGTATGTGTTCAGACAGGGAGGCGTGTGTGTGTGTGTGTGTGTGTGCGTGTGTTGCGTACAGCCTCTGAGTGCGAGGAGTAGAGCATGTTCCGGAGGGCTCTGTTGGCAAGACAGAGGTGTGTGTGTGTGTGTGTGTATGTGTTCAGACAGGGAGGCGTGTGTGTGTGTGTGTGTGTGTGCGTGTGTTGCGTACAGCCTCAGAGTGCGAGGAGTAGAGCATGTTCCGGAAGGCTCTGTTGGCAAGACAGAGGTGTGTGTGTGTGTGTGTGTGTGTATGTGTTCAGACAGGGAGGCGTGTGTGTGTGTGTGTGCGTGTGTTGCGTACAGCCTCTGAGTGCGAGGAGTAGAGCATGTTGCGGAAGGCTCTGTTGGCGGGCCGGAGCAGTGACCAGACGGAGCAGGTCCTCTCCTGGGTGTGCCTCTCCTCGCGCTCCCTCCCGCTGTTGCACAGGAACGTCCCGTACAGACACGAGTATGTGTGCTGCACCAGCTTCACCTGCACACACACACACACACACAGACACACACACACACACACACACACAGGCATCCGAAAACACCCCCACATGCACACACACACACACAAATACACACACACCCACAAAGTTTTGCAATGGCAGTAAATTAGATGCAGTAATACATGCAAATGAGCATGACTTGCCTACCCTCACAGGGCCCAGTGCTCACACACACACACACACACACACACACACACACACACACACACACACACACACACACACACACACACACACACACACACACACACACACACACACACACACACACACACACACACACGTAGTTCCTCACAGGCATCTTGGACTGTTTAAATACAGACTCTCACACACCCTGCGCTCAAGACATATCTGAGTCCTGGCCAATAATGCTGTTAGCCTGCGTTCCCATAAGAGATGGGATCAATTATAGCGCTGATACTAGCGCTGGCAACAGTTCACTCACCCCCTCACCAGGACAACCAACCTCCCTCTCTCTTCCTTTCCTCCTACCTTTCTTTCTTTCTTTTGTTCTTATGCGCTCACCCACTCACCAGAAAGACCAACCTCCCTCTCTTACTTCCTTTCTTTTTATTCTTTCTTTCTTTTGTACTCACTCCCTCACCAGAAGGACCTCCCTCTCCCTTTCTGTCTCTCCTCCTTGTCATTGGTGCAGCCTTCATCAGATCATTATCTATCTGCCTCCATACCCAAACCACAGTGCTGTCTCACTGTGAAAGCCCCTGGCACTGCCCTGGCCCCTGGAACTTCACTTCCCCTCACTAACACTCTTTCACCCCCCCCATCTCCATTCTGTCCCAGAATGCTGTCTCTCACAAGGATGGCCTTCTTAAACTCAAAAGAGCAGAGGAACAGAGGTGGACACCTCTCAACACCCATCACCCCCTCAACCACTTATGCAAACACTCCCCTCCATTCCAACACCCCCCACCACCCCGGCACCACCTATGCAAACCCTTCCCTCCATTCCAACACCCATCACCCAATCCCAAAATGCTGTGGCTCACCAGGAAGGCCTCGTTGAACTCGAAGGAGCAGGGGAACTGCCTCTGCAGCTGGTGCACGGCGTCCAGCCACTGCAGGTAGACCGGGCAGCGCTCGTTCAGGTCCTCTGCGTTCTCGCCGTGCCCGCAGCGGTCCGCAAACTTATGGCCGAAGTCCAGCCACTCCGTCTCCACCAGCACCTGGAAGCCCTGTGAGGCGCACACACACACATACATACACACACACACACACACACACACACACACACACACACACACACACAGGGTGAGTTAATGAGCTTAACAAGGGGGGTGTGCTGACAAGATGCTTAACGAGGGTGCTGTAAAGTAAAGGGGCTGGTGGGATGACTCAGCCTCTGCTCAGAGTAATTATGGGAAATAATCAAGTGGCAACGCTCCAGGCTAAACAATCAAGCCAAAATTGCAATACCTCACATGTCTATTGGGGGCTGGCTGCAAAAGCCAACAATTTCCCATAGACGCCAATGGCAAAAAGCCCTTTTTTACAGCAAAAATAAATGTATTTACAGCCTGGTTCAAAAAACAGTTTTGGTGTGTTTCGGTAGTTTTTGGGTCCATGATAACCATGGGGGTGTTTGTTTGTAGAATCTATTAGTTTAATCCCCAGGTAATTTACATCCACATGCACAGACTGAATTGGCAAAAAAGGCTGTGCCCCGAACCTTCAATTTGAACTTCTGGTCTGTGAGAAAGTCTGTGCATGGCGTCACAGAGAAATTTGTCCAGTTCTTTTATACAGTCTACTGAAATAATTCCTCGATTGTCCTCCTGCTGCAAAGTGCTGTGGTGCAGGCAGTGCACTCTGGGATAGCGGACCCAGATGGTTGGGGTGCTGGAGGGGTGCGGAGCCAAGGTCAAAGGGTCAGTGGTGCTGCTGTTGTAACTCTCCTCACACCTGCTGTTCTCTCTCACACACACACACCCTGGGCTCCAGTCAAAGCTCACAGCTACATGCTGCTCTCTGACTGTCAGCTTCCCACCGCAGTAGCTTCAATTAACACTGCCAATACATGACTTTTAATGCAAGCTTTTTAAGGGCTCTGTGCAATACTGTTTGAATGTATGCTGTGTGTGTGTGTGAGTGTGTGTGTGTGTGTGTGTGTGTGTGTGTGTGTGTGTGTGTGTGTGTGTGTGTGTGTGTGTGTGTGTGTGTGTGTGTGAGAGCAGTATTTGTTATCTTATTCATCCATTTGTATATATTCTTTTTTAAACGTATATGCTCTTTTTTAATGCACTGTTTTAGATGGCACTTCAAGTTTCATTGTAGACATTGCAGTGACGATACAGACAATTCTATTCTATTCTATCTTGTTATGGAAATAAGAGCCAAGAGTGGTCACATGACACACGTCACAGAATGGACCGCAGGAAGGCTGTGTGTGTGTGCTTTCTGTCCGTTGTTATTAATGTTTATATGTCGTCATGTTTTGTCTTGTCCTATCACTATTTATTGCTATGTGTGTTTAAATGTTCTATGTTTTGGCTTCCTGGGTACAAGCTAAATTCCCTTTGGAGCAATACAGTTTTTATTCAGTTTCATTCATTTGGATTCAGTGCAATACCTTGACGGTGCGGCAATAACAGTAGTTTTTGTGTTCGGTTGCCCTACAGGTTGGAAGCCGAATTGTCTCTCACAGAGAACTACAGAGAGACTGCCTGCTCCTCCAAACTTACGTAGTGTGCTTTTAGCCCACGATGGGTGGCAAAGCGAATTCAGCAGTGCCTTTCACCCTGTTACAAGTTGATGAACCACTAAAATGATTTTAGAAACATTATTTCAAGGTTGAAAAAACTACTTGTTGCTTTAATAAACACAACTGTGAAAAAAGAGAGAATAGGGGTCCTGCATGAGTGATGGTAGTGTGACCAGTCAGTGATCATGTGGAGAATCTGGAGAAAGGGCTGTGAGGGGTGACGTGGTACCTCCACGGTGCGATAGTAGGGGTCCAGCATGAGTTTGGCCAGCGCGGCGATCTGGGGTGTCCGGTCCCAGCCGTCGGAGCAGTGGACCAGAACCGGCCGCTGATCCCGATCCACAGCGTTGACCACCAGCACAGCCGCCTTCATCAGGAGAGACAGGTGCTGCAGCCACTTAGTGCTCTCAAGAGCAGACAGCCAGCTACAGGAGGGAGAGGAACAGAGTTACTGTGTGTGTGTGTGTGTGTGTGTGTGTGTGTGTGTGTGTGTGTGTGTGTGTGTGTGTGTGTGTGTGTGTGTGTGTGTGTGTGTGTGTGTGTGTGTGTGTGAGCAGAGTAGCTTTTATCAGGAGAGACAGGTGCTGCAGCCAGTACTCTCAAGGGCAGACATCTAGCTGGTCACCCAATCGCTAATGTCTGGTCGTAACGCGTGCAATTAGCCTGGATATAGGCCTGCCTACAGACTACATTGGTCAGGCAAGATTCTGCCTGAGACAACCATGTCAATGGAAGCACAGCCAGACCCTCTGTTCGAAATGCAGTGTTGCACGAGGAGCTGGTAGCAGGCTAGTGTGTTTGAGCAGAGCAGCTTTTATCAGGAGAGACGGGTGCTGTGCCCACTTGGTGCTCTCAAGAGCAGACAGCCAGCTACAGGAGGAAGAGGAACAAAGTCAATGAACGCCTGTGTGTGTGTGTGTGTGTGTGTGTGTGTGTGTGTGTGTGTGTGTGTGTGTGTGTGTGTGTGTGATAACAGAGAAAGCTGTATTACATATAGGCAGACCGACAAAGAATGAGAAGTGAAACCTAATCCCAGTAACCTACAACACTCTCTCTGTCTCCCTCCCTCTCTCTCCATCTCCATGTCTCCCTCTCATAATTTTGCGGCACAGCATAACACAGGAAAGCAGAGAATAACCCCTTAGGTGGCCTCTCTCAGTAATCCCAGTCTGTCAGTGGCTGAGAGAAACAGACTTTAAATGGCCTCTCAAGGTTAAAAAACACCCATTTCCCCTCAAGAGCTCTCCACCAAAGCCATCTGAAAAGCCATTTCACTTGTATTACAATAAAGCAGGGAAATAGACTGCCACAAAGCCAATGTGTTTGTATGACACGACCAATACACACACACACGCACACACACACTTCATCTTGACTTAACACACTTTAATATGCTGCGACTTGCCAGTTGCCTGGCAACCAAGAAGCTCGCCTGACTCTTTTTTCCTGGCGTCAGAGAAAATAAAGCTTAGAAGAAAAGCCGAGTGAGTGAGTGTGTGTGTGTGTGTGTGTGTGTGTGTGTGTGTGTGTGTGTGTGTGTATGTGTGTGTGTGTGTGTGTGTGTGCGCGCTCCCAGCAATGTGATCTCACCCATGCTGGGAGCACAGTACATGATAGAAGAAAGAGAGAGAGAGAGGAAGAGAGACAAAGAAAGACAAAAAGACAGAGAAAGAGAGAGAGAGAGAGAGAGAGAGGGAGAGAGAGAGAGGGAGAGAGAGAGAGAGAGAGAGAGAGAGAGAGAGAAAGAGAAAGAGAGAGTGTGAGAGAGAGCATGCTATGTCAAGCGATGACTTAACAGTGTCAGATTGCTATATAGTTTATAGAGGACTGGCTGGCTTGTAAACATCTTGAGGTGGTTGTCTGAGGAGATAAGAGAGGGGAGAGTAAAAGGAGAAGAGAAGAGAAAGACAGAAAAGAGTAAAAGAAAAGCAGCAGAGCATAACCTAATCTAAGGGTTCAAGGACAGAAAAAAAATCTAAATAGGAGGCTTTCTTAAACAACACCCTAAATAGATAAAGACAATGAGTAATTAGTTCTGAAGAAGAAACACAAATAGCAAAGACAGAGAAAGACCACAAAAGAGAGGAAGTGAGAGAGCAAGATATAAAAAGAGAGAGATGAAGAAAGAGAAAGGGCAAGGGCGAGAGTGAAGGGGTGGGTGGGTGGGTTTGGGTCGGAATCAGCGTGAGAGGGTGAGCCTGCTGCTACAGCAGAGCTCCATAATCACATACACATGTGTTAACGTGGACCTCATAACACATACACACACAAAGACTTCATAAAAAAACACACACACATAAAACACACACCATCATTATCTCTGGGCACAATGGTGATGGAGACAAAAGTGCAAATGTATGTGTGCATGCGTGTGTGTGTGTGCGTGTGTGTGTGACTCACTTGGCCGGGTCGGGCATCTGTGTGCAGAGAAAGCGTAGCGCCTGGAAACTCTTGCGGATGGAATGGATGTTGGCCATGCCCATGAACACCACCTCACAGTTGGGGTAGTACTCTACAACACACACACACACACACACACACACACACACACCTTATGAGATAAGACACACACACACTAGCTAACACACTTACCCTAAAACTCACCGTTTACTGAGACCTGACCCTGCCACATCAGGACAATCACTCCTTTTGGGTCTCCCTTTTCATACTCCCTCACTCCATCTCTTTCTTACTCTCTCTCTCACTCCATCTCTCTTTCTTACTCTCTCTCTCACTCCATTTCTCTTTCTAACTCCCTCACTCCATCCCTCTTTCCTACTCCCTTACTCCATTCTCTTTAAATCTCTCACTCCGTCTCTCTTTCTTACTTTCTCTCTCTCAGATTGGCACTGACACCTCTTTTCTTTCCTTTTATCTTTCTCAGTCCATCCTCCTCTCCCCTCCTCTGCTCCCTCTCTCCCTCCTCCTGGTTAAGTGGGCATCCACAGCCTCCCTCCTTGGCTCTGTTAGCCACTTCTACTTTGTCCTCTTATTCCCCCCTACTCTCCCTCCTCTCCTCTCCTGGTTACCTGGGCATTCACAGCCTCCCTACTCCTCTCCTGGTTACCTGGGCATTCACAGCCTCTCTACTCCTCTCCTGGTTACCTGGGCATTCACAGCCTCTCTACTCCTCTCCTGGTTACCTGGGCATTCACAGCCTCTCTACTCCTCTCCTGGTTACCTGGGCATTCACAGCCTCTCTACTCCTCTCCTGGTTACCTGGGCATTCACAGCCTCCCCCCTTTGCCCTGTTGGCCACAGCGGCTGCGTAGGAGCGGGCATCCAGGATCAGCAGCTTGTGGGGCTGGATGGCCAAACTCTCTACCTCGGTGCTGTTGGTCATGGACGACTCTGCAACACACACACACACACGTTACAAAAACACATCCATATTCGGTACAGTGAGACAGGTTCAGGCCATGGGTAGGTTTTGGTGTCATGTCAGCGAAGGTGTGTGTAGTTTTGCAGCAGTGTTGACATGTGCTCACCAGTGACAACTTGTGTGAGTTTGCCAGGCAGACAGATAGACAGAGACTCATAACAGGAGGGAGGAGTACAGGTAAGAGTGAAGGGGTGGAGGATGGGTGCATTTTCGTGTGTGTGTGTGTGTGTGTGTGTGTGTGTGTGTGTGTGTGAGCTTGCTATGTATGAGTCTGATCTTGATCTGTCTGAGGCCCCGTCCACACGACAACGTTCCTGGATTTTTTTCTTGCCGGGTTAAAAAAAAAGTCGCGTCCACACGACAACGGAGCAGTAAATATTTACGTCCACACGGGAACGTTTTCATTGCGTTTTCATTGCAGAAGGTGCGCTGTCCCAGCTTGAGGGGCATGATCAGAAGCCAATGAATCACTTTAAACATGTAATGTATGTTGATTTTAGCAATGTGGGTTCTAGTTTAGATGGGTCGGATGCAGCGACAGTTGCCCTATTTAAAAAGAATAACGTGAAAAGCGTTTGTTGGGCTGAACTAGCGATGCATACAAAAACATCCTGTAGTTCAATGTCAGAAGGTAGAAACAGTTGCATTACACATAGCCTACACTGCAGACGATTTTTACCCCAAAGTATCCCACAACAACCTGTTTGTAAAAGTTTGACGCTGTTGTGAGATGTCACGTCGTTAAATTGACCCATTTAAGCCATACGGAGCAGAACATGAAAAAATAGAAGGAGCTGCAAATAAACTTGAGACAACTGCGCAATTATTCGCTTAAAACATGCCATATGTTGATTTTAGCAATGCGTGTTGTTACTGAGGGGAGCTGAAAGCAGCGACAGTTGCTCTTTAATTAATTAAGAATAATGAAAGCCTACAAGAAGTAGCCTACTAGTCATACAGACAGTTTAATGGCAAAGGATAGAAACAATTGCACAACAGCCAGCCTACAGTACAAGCTAATCAAATCACAATTTATTCGACAACAACCAGTTTGGAAAAGTTTGAAGTTGTTGTTATATGTGCAGCGCAAGGTGAATGGGCGACGACGTCATCGTTTTCAAAAGGTTGCGTTTTGCCTGTCTACACGAAAACGAAACGGCGGCGTTGTCAGACTTTCTCACTTTGGAACCCGTTCTCAAAAGTTATCGTTTTCGGTCACCCAAAACGCCGGCGCCGTGTGGACGGAAGGCCAAAACGCAAACAAACTTTACCGTTTTCACCCGAAAACGTTGTCGTGTGGACGGGCCCTGAGACGGGCTGTAACATGCCAGCCTTGCTCAACTTGTGCTGCAGTAAACACTCCGGCAAGGGCATACAGGATGCTGGTCTCCTTCATTTGTGCATGTAAAAAGCATATAAAAAAGTGTGTATAGTGTGTATACGTACAATGTGCATCTATGTGTATGTATGTACGTACATGTGCATGTATCAAAGTGTTTATTGTGTGTGTGTGTGTGGATGTCTGACCGAAGTCTGTGTCGGAGAGGTCAGGTGCGTTTGGGAGATCTGGTGAGGCGGTGCTGTTGGCCAGGGGCTTGTGTGTGCTACTGTCCACAGCGCAGGCCTTGGCGATGGACTGGACCAGGTGCTCGTCGTCCGCGTTCCTCCAGCCCCACCAGCTCACCTCCGGCTGCCCACACCGCGCAATCACCGCACCCGTACTCTGATGCCTGGGCACAGGGGAAAAGTTACTTACACACACACACACACACACAAACACACAGAGCAGTCACTGCACCCCTGCTCTGGTGCTTAGGGACAGGGGCACACACACATACACACACACACACACACACACACATACACACACATACACACACACACACATACACACATACACACACCACGCAGTCACTGCACCCCTGCTCTGGTGCTTAGGGACAGGGGCACACACATACACACACACACACACACACACACACACACACATACACACACATACACACACACACACACACACACACACACACACACACATACACACACCACGCAATCACCGCACCAGTGCTCTGGTGACTGAGGAGGAGGGGAGAGTTAGGAGACACACACACAAACACACACAATCTACTGCTCTCACCACACAATCACTGCATCCGTGCTCTGTTGCCTGGGGAGGAGGACAGGATAGAGGGCTACAGATCTCTCTCCCTCACACCCCGATAACCCCCACAGTGCTCTGGTGGCTGGGGAGGTGGACAGGATAGAGGGCTACATCTCTCTCTCCCTCTCTCTCTCACACACACACTCACACACACTCACACACACACTCACACACACTCACACACACTCACACACACTCACACACACACACACACACACACACACACACACACACACACACACACACACACACACACACACACACACACCGATCACCATGCTCTAGTGCCTGGGGATGGGGGAAGAGAGTCAAGTCGGGCTTCTGATCGTGCGGAGGCTGTGTTTGAGCATCTTTGTGCCACATTTGAGAGGTTTGGGAGGCTCGGCTGATATCAGCCAGCGTCTGCCGGCTGGTTTTCAGGGCCATAGGTAAAGGGGATCACTCTCATTGGCTGCTGACGGGTGTATGATGGGCTTGCTCATGGACACTGTGTGTTTGACTGTGCTGTTACATGTTGCCCCTTAAGTTAATAATGTTGTATATTGATTTTTCCACGTCTTGAAGTAAATGTGTTGCAAGACGTTTTTGTTTCTGTGTGTCTTAATTCACTATATTGGGCCTAAAACATGCTTCACACTTAATTTGTTACACTTCACGTGAAAAAACATCCATTTGTCAAGGGGAGCTAATAATGCTATGCCAGTTTATATGCACGCCAAAGCAGGGCAAAAAAAGCCTACAGTACTTGAAGTTCACAGGGCGGCAAGCAATTGAATGAGCAAAACTGTTAAAAAAAAAAAAAAAAGCGTTTACATAAGGTATTAATGTTTAGAATGTGTGAATAACCAGCCAAAGTACAACTGCAATACCTTGACATTAAGGGATAACTTTGGTTGCTAATATTTAAATTGTGGTTAGCTTGCTAAGAGACACACTGGACATAACAAGTCAACATAGGTAACTACTTTATTTACTTGAAAATAAGATTGTATGACAAATCTGTAATATGTACATGATACATTTATTTTGCATGTTGTTTACACCGGAGGCGTTTTGAGGGTAGCGAGCTACAAACAACAGTAGTAAATGCAGAGTCTACACTGTCAAGACTCTACTGTATGCAGCCACACACACTCAAACACACAGTGTCTACCGTACAGACACACACACCCACGCACACATGTGCGCACAGACACACACCTGTACACCACGGCTGGGATCCTCTTCCAGGAGCGAAAGGCGGCGACGTTCTCCAGCTCCTTGTCTGTGATCCAGGCCGGCACCAGCAGCTGCTGAGGGTAGCTGGGACACAACCTGCCAGTGCCAACACACACACACACAGGGCACAGGACACACAAACACACACACACACAGGGTACAGGACACACACACACACACACACACACAGGGTACAGGACACACAAACACACACACACACAGAGTACAGGACACACACACACAGCTCAGGACACACACACATACAGGGCAAAGGACACACACGCACACAGGGCACAGGACACACACACACACAGGGCACAGGACACACACACACAGCACAGGACGGACACGCACACACAGACACACAGACACACAGGGCACAGGACACACACACACACACACCCAGGGCACAGGACACACATACACACAGGGCACAGGACACACACACACACAGGGCACAGGGCACAGGACACACACACACAGGGCACAGGACACACACACAAACACACACACGGGGCACAGGGGGTACAAGAGGACATGGTTACCGCTGACAGTAACTGAGACACTGCCTGGCAGTGCCAACACACACAATGGTGTGTGTGTGTGTGTGTGTGTGTGTGTGTGTGTGTGTGTG
This sequence comes from Coilia nasus, assembly GCA_027475355.1. Lineage (NCBI taxonomy): Eukaryota > Metazoa > Chordata > Actinopteri > Clupeiformes > Engraulidae > Coilia > Coilia nasus. The sequence continues at coordinate 33,004,794 of CM050217.1, forward strand.
TGTGTGTGTGTGTGTGTGTGTGTGTGTACAAAAGTACATGGTTACCACCAGAGGAGACTGAGCACAGAAGGCATGACTCCAGCAGAGACAGAGAGATGGATCGCATTATGACAGGGATGGGAAGGAGAGAAGAAGGGGGGAGTGGTGTAGGGTAGGAGAGAACAGGGTGGGCATGGGATGGGGGGGGGGTGAGGCAAGACTCCAGGAGAGATAGAGAGCATGGTGAGAGGGATGAGAAACTGACATCGATAGAGAAAAAGAGAGGGATGGAAGGGGGGAGAGAGACAGAGAGAGAGAGAAACAGGACAGGGGACAGTGTGAGAGGCCAGGAGGAGGAAAAAGCGATGTAATGAGAGTGTGAGTGTCTGTGTGTGTGTTCGATGGACAAAAGTGTGTGTGCGTTTATCTAGGAGGGTAGGGTAATATGTAGGTATGTGTGTGTGTGTGGTGGACAGGGTGTGTGTGTGTGTGTCAGGGACAAGGATGACTCTGTGTTGACTCTTTGGGCTGTCATCTGATCCTGGGTCAGGCCCTAACTGGCCTGGCCTTATCTCCACACACACACACACACACACACACACTGAGCCTTTAGTGTTTAAAACACACAGAGTGTGTTGTGAGGGCCGTAACAAGAGACATCTGCCCCACCAGAGAGGGGGTGTTTTGGGGAAAATCTATCTCAAGTGTACCAGGACTAGGGGTTGTTAGTGTGTGTGTGTGCGTGTGTGTGTGTGAGAGTGTGTGTGTTTGTCGAAGACAAAGACAATAAGGATGTTTCTACAGGGGTGGATCCAGAGGTCAGATCATACTTGTGCTTGCCGTTAATGTGTTGTGTATGTGTGTGTGTCGTTATACTTGTGTTTGCTATTGGTATGTGTGTGTCTATGTGTGTGGCTGGACTTGTGTTTGCTGCATATGTGTGTATGCGTGCGGGTGTGTGTGTGTGTGTGTGTGTGTGTGTGTGTGTGTGTGGTCGTACTTGTGTTTGCTGTTGATGTGTGTGTGTGTGTGTGTGTGTGTGTGTGTGTGTGTGTGTGTGTGTGTGTGTGTGTGTGTGGGTGTGTGTGTGTGTGTGTGTGTGTGTGTGTGTGTGTGTGTTTGTGTGTGTGCGGGTGGTCGTACTTGTGTTTGGTATTGATGCGGGTGTGTGTGTGTGTGTGTGTGTGTGTGTGTATGTCTGTATGGTCGTACTTGTGCTTGCTGTTGATGTCTGAGACCCTCCAGGCGTTCTGCGTGTCGAAGCCCATGCGCTCCACCTCATTCTGGAAACGACTGGTCACATGATCCCCTGTCACACACGGTATAGAGCACACATACGTGTACAGTATATAGTAGTGTGTACTATACTGTGTAGTGTGTTATGCTGTATAAAGCATTCATCAGTGTGCTGTATAGAGTGATGTGTGTTATGCTGTATAAAGCATTCTTCACTGTGCTGTATAGAGTGATGTGTGCTATGCTGTATAAAGCATTCATCACTGTGCTGTATAGAGTGATGTGTGTTATGCTGTATAAAGCATTCTTCACTGTGCTGTATAGAGTGATGTGTGTTAAGCTGTATAAACCATTCATCAGTGTGCTGTATAGAGTGATGTGTGTTAAGCTGTATAAAGCATTCAGGGCCAGATGTACAAAGCTATTAGCGGCCACTTCTGGCAAAATTCTCTGGGCCAGCAGTGCCTAAAATGTGGCGTGGTGTGTACAAATAGGACGCACTTTTTTTTAAAACTCCAAATACCGTGCGGTATAAAATCTGACAAGCGCAAATAAGGCTTTTCTGTGGCATGCACATGCAGACCTGGGAGTGTCCGTGGAAGGAGGAGCACCTTATTAATTATTCCCCTGTATGTACCACACATGCCGGTGATAGCACACATGTCATTTGCACTGAGAATTCTCCCGTGTCATGACAGCAGGTATGAAACATTCACCAGTGTGCTGTACAGAGTAGTGCGTGTTATGCTACATGGAGCACTCATCGGTGTGCTATATAAAGTAGTGTGTAGTGTACTGTGTATAACACTCATTAGTATTCTGTGTATAGCACTCCTCAGTATGCTGTGTACAGCATCCATCGGTATGCTATGAAGGTTACTGTTCCCCATTTTGAACAGAATAATAATAGGACATGCTGCAGTGCTTGATTAGGTAATCGGGTGGAGTGTGTGTCTATGTTACCTGGCCTGCAGAGCGGTCTGTGGTGCTTCTTCTTCATGGTGTAGACCGCCATGTGTGTGTGTGTGTGTGTATGTGTGTGTGTGTGTGTGGTACCTGGCCTGCAGAGCTGTCCGTGGTGCTCCTTCTCTCCGGTGTAGACGTCCACACACCAGGCGTGGTAGGCGAAGGCGAAGAGCTCCTCCAGCCGGGCCGGGGGGCGCACGGACGGCACCAGACGCTTCAGCCACTCCTGGCACTGCTCGAAGGTGGAGAACTGGCACCTAAGCAACACACACGCCACAGTGTCCAGCTGCAAACCATCCGTTTGTGTGTGTTTGTCTTTGTATGTGTGTGTGTGTCTGTGTGTGTGTGTGTGTGTGTACCTTACGACTTTGCAGTCCTTGCACGTGACATGAAGCTGGAACATGTCTCTGCACTCAACACTCTCAATCAGCTGGAGTGGAACCTGGAGGGGAGATGGGGAGAATATAGTCATTAAGAGACCGATGGAGGAATAGAGAGAGGAAGAGAGAAATGGAGAGAATAGTTATTAAGAGACCGATGGAGAAATAGAGAGAGGAAGAGAGAGATGGAAATAGAATGACATTTTAAGGGACCGATGGACAGATAGAGAAAGGAAAAGAGAAATGGAGAGAATATAGTGATTCAGAGACAGATAGGAAGGGGGCAAAATGGGTCACAAAGAGGGATGGAGAGAATAGTCTTTGAGAGATGAGGGAAGAAACGGAGAGAACAGTTCTAAAGAGTTATCTGGTTGGGATTAGGTGAAGGGAGTAAAGGTATAGAAGTCCTTCGCTAAATATCAGAAATGCTTTGGCAGAACAAGAGCAGTCTGTTATGCCACTACTAAGTCATTTAAGGGGGGGGTGGCAGATAGAGATGGAGAGAAATGGGGGGAGAGAGAGGGGGGGGGGAGGGGCAGAGAGAGGGAGCGAGAGAGAGGAGGGAGGCAGAGAGAGGGTGTGTATGAGAGAGAGAGAGACACAGAGAGGGCAAGCGAGAAAGAGACCCAGAGAAACAGAGAGAGAGAGAGCTTCAGGGGAATATTAAGTTTAGGCTTTGCAGTCTTGCTGCTTCATTAGTGTGTTTGCACTGGCAACCGTTAAGCGTCAACATTTCAAACCAGCACCACCACATATCACCCAAATTAGACAGACAGAGAGAGAGAGAGAGAGAGAGAGAGAGAGAGAGAGAGAGAGAGAGAGAGAGAGAGAGACAGAAAGAGACAGAGAGAGACAGAGAGAGAGAGACAGACAGCACCTCAGGCAACTCATGGTCAGGTGAGGTGAATGACACAGCAGGCTTGTGTGCAATGACTCCATAACAACACAGACACAGACAGACACACACACACACACACACACACACACACACACACGAGATGTTGACCTCATTACATACTCTTGGCCGGACCAACACACAGACACACACACACACAGCATGGGAGGCCTTTATATACGTCACGAGAGCGCACCACCCCAGCACATCACGGAGACAGAGGCCAATGCGCGAGAGAGCTCAGGATCCTAAAGGCCACCTACTGTCTCCCACATAGTAAGCTGCTCTACAGGAGCCCTGCTCCCCAGGGGGGGTCATACAGACACACACACACACACACACAAACTCTCTCTCTACCACCTCCGGCCAACCACACACCCCTTTACCCCTGTCCAACACAGAGACACAGTTAGACCCTGTGGGTTACTCTAAAGCAACTTGACGCCGGTGTTGGTTAACAAACACATACTTCAGAAACACACTCCGTGCACAAGGCAGATGTGACGCTGCTCTGCTGCTGAACCTCACACAAGCCCACTGGGTTGCACAAACAATCAATGCCCACATCCAATCACACACCACTGATCCAATCAAACACCACTGATCCGCATACTCACCAAATCAAACACTACACTCATTGACATCCTGACCCAACACAATGCTATTTTTACTTACAACCTGTAAGCAACTTACAATTTTTTTTCCATGCTGACCAAATGCAACACTACCGTAAATCGCATCCTGATCAAATGAAATGCTATAGGATCTGCCTTCACCCTAATAAAATCAAATGCAAAGCTATATGTACCTATATCCTGATCAAGTGAAACACTATATCTAGTTATATCCTGATCAAACAGGTCAGCCTGCAGACAGCAAGTGTGTTATATTGTTGGGTATGTGTGTGTTAAGTTATGGCCTGACAGAGTGTGTTTAGTAGTTGGAGAAAGTGTGTGTGTGTGTGTGTGTGTGTGTGAAAAGTTATGGCATGACTAAATGTGTGTTATATTGTTAGGGGAAAGTGTCTGGACACAGTGAGTGTGCGTTATATTGTTGTGGGAAATTGTCTTGACACAGTAACTGCATGACTGGGTGTGTGTTACACACGGGCCAGATGTGACAAAGGTGGACTTCAGCCGGACACACACATGCACGCACGCACGCACACACGCATCATGCAGCATAGGCCAAATATCTCTCACACACACACACACACACACACACACACACACACACACACACACACACACACACAGCAGTGAGGTCACACCATGCAAGGAGCAATGTGGTGCAAGGAATGCGTGAGTGTGTGTGTACTTACTGACACTTCGCACGAACAACTCTGTGTCAGAGGACAACACAAATAAACACAGGAGAATAAATAAGAAACAAATATTCAATTGGAAAATAAAAAAAACACACACAGAAAGATGAGAGTGGAAACAGAAACACACATCTGGATCATGATGCATGCCTTCAGGTTCTTCTAAGACATACTGTACACACACACACAGAAAAAGTGGTGAGGAAAAGAGGTATGAAGAAAAGAGGGTATGACACACACACACACACACACACGCACACACACACACACACACACACACACACACACACACACACACACACACACACACACACACACACTTCTGCTGCCTCTACTGAATTCCACCACTCTAATCTGGTGAAGGAAGAACATTCCTCAAGTGCTTGTTAATGGTCTCAGCTCGCTCGCTCGCTCACACACACACACGCACACACAATGTCGCTCTCTCCAAATCAGTGCCCACGCACACATACTAGCATACATGCACACTGCACATGCATACACAGACTCACTCACACATACGTGTGCATGCGCACACACACACACACACACACACACACACACACCCTCTCTCTCTCTCTCTTTCTCTCTCTCCCTCCCTTCCACTGGTGTATGGCTGCTGGGCCTTGTTTGTCAGCACACAGAATACACTCCAGCATGAATAGACTGCCTTGATGCACATGCACACACATGCACACACATACACAGCAACCACTAGTTGTTCCACCACTCACAATCAAATACACTCAAAAACACCAACACTGTGGCTATTTTACAGACAGACAGACAGACAGACAGACAGACAGACAGACAGACAGACAGACAGACAGACAGACAGACAGACACACACAGGCCATTTCCCAAGAACACTGAGAGCTGTGGTTCTGCGATCTGCAGGGACGCATTCATTCAAACCATGCTGACTCATGCATGCTCACACAAATAGCAATCATCGCGCCCCCCTCGAGAAAACATTCTGGAACATTCTCCTCTGCCCTGAAACCGCACCACAGGTCCCTCTTACACATACAGGACAGATATCATTAGCACTACGGACCAATCACCAAACAAATTTTACACACAGCACATATACTTTACACACACTTAATATACCTTAAACACACACCACCTATACTTTACACACGGCAAATATACTCTACACACGCCAAATATACTCTACACATTCCAAATATACTCTACACATGCCAAATATACATTACACACAGTAAATACACCTCATACATACTAAATATACTTTGCACCTGCCACCTATACTTTACACACACTGAATATATTTTACAGTCACCAAACATATTTTACACTCACTAAATGTACTTTACACACGTCACCTACACTTTACTGACCCAACAGAGCTGTAAAACAGCTCCATTAGCTGCCATTAATAAATAACAGAGAGCATTATTTCGAATGCTCTTTTCAAAGTAGAACAACACTTCCGGGAAACAAAGTCAAGACCAGAATATCATCCTCACCAAACCCCTTCTACAGACTTTTATCGAAGGTTGGCCCTTTTGCAAGAGCGGCCTGGAGAGTCTCAGTCTCAGTCTCAGTTTGTCTCTCTCAGTCTCTCTCTCTCAGACTTCCAGAAAAGCCACAATCACAGTAAGAGTCACAACAATGGATAAGGACCTGAGGCTATCACAACCAACCAACCAAACACACACACACACACACACACACACACACACACACACACACACACACACACACACACACACACACACACACACACTTACTCTTCATGGCTGATGACAGCATGGATACTTTGACGCCTACACTGCAATCTTGTTTTCATGTACTGGCACTCCATGAACTGGGAGATACATATGCTGCCCAAGATCAGGAAAGGACATCTTTATTTGTCTTTCGCTTATAAAATCACCTTTCATGTAGTTACATTACTCCTTGTCTTATTTCATAATTCAAAGGACGTCTGCACTACTATGAGAGAAGGTCAGGTGAGAATAAGTGAAACAGAAGAATAATTAAGCATTTTTTAAATGTTGGTGAAAGGTTTGGATCCTTGGTTTAGTGAGATTACATTATATCACATTTAGCTAACACTCTTATCCAGAGCGACATACAGGTAGGTACAGAGACAGTCTCTGAATTTTAGGGTTAGGTGCCTTGTTTAAGGGCACTTCAGGCAGAGAGCTAGTCATTCACTCCCCCACCCACATTCTTCCTACCAGTATGGGATTTGAACCTGCGACCCTGTGATCCCAAGACCAGCTCCTTTACCATTAGGCTATAGCTTCCCCTGAGATCAGATCAGAGCTACAAATGTAAACAACCTTCACTGCAGCATAACACCAGTCCGATGGCTTTAGCTGTTAGCATCCTTACTGCAGCATAGCGCTGTGCTGTGCTGTGCTGTGCTGTGCTGTGCTGTGCTGTGCTGTGCTGTGCTGTGCTGTGCTGTGCTGTGCTGTGCTGTGCTGTGCTGTGCTGTGCTGTGCTGTGCTGTGCTGTGTTGTGTTGTGTTGTGTTGTGTTGTGTTGTGTTGTGTTGTGTTGTGTTGTGTTGTGTTGTGTTGTGTTGTGTTGTGTTGTGTTGTGTTGTGCTGTGCTGTGCTGTGCTGTGTTGTGCTGTGCTGTGCTGTGCTGTGCTGTGCTGTGCTGTGCTGTGCTGTGCTGTGCTGTGCTGTGCTGTGATGTGTTGTGTTGTGTTGTGTTGTGCTGTGCTGTGCTGTGCGGGAGAGGACACTCACGTTGACGATGGACTCCTTGAACTTGATGTGCAGCCGGTAGTTGGACATAGCAATGATGGCGTCCTCAGCACGCCCCACATACCTCGTGCTCTCCCCATCTAACTCCGAGTAGGGCACCTGCACACACACACACACACACACACATACTTGCTACACTGAAGTAGAATACACTGTCTGGGACCCATGAAGGTTAAGAGACACAAGGCTGCTATTTAACATATGGTGGGGGGGAGGGGGGGTAATTGGCAGACAGTGTGTGTGTGGAGTGTGTGTGTCTCACCTGCAGGTCGTCTTGCTCCAGGACCGGGGGCTTCCTGGGGAAGATCTGATTGGCTTGGATGCACTCCAAGCTCTGCTGCCCCTCCTCCTCCTGACACAAACACAACAGAGATCAGCAGCTGCCAAGACACACACATGCATGTGCGCGCGCACACAGACACTGTTCATAATATCTAGTATGCAGAACTATTCAATAAGATTAGCGAACCCAAATAACACACACACACACACACACGGAATATACTGTCTGTACGCACATGCACGATATACAACATATGTACTGCAAGCATGCAGTCACATACATACACACAAAAACACACACACGCACACACTTCTCATCTGAAACGTTTCTGGGTTTAACAAATAAACCGCATTCCTCTTAAAGACATACAGGTATCCTCTACTGCCTCATGTACACACACACAACTTTAAACGCAGATACACACACTTTTTTTTGCTTAATTCTTTATCTATACAACTATAACTTTATATTCTCACAAAAATATGACGGCCAAACACAGCCAACTGTTTTTGCCATACACATCTTTAGGTTGTCATACAACACACCCAAACACACCCACACAGACACACACACACAGGAGTGGCATCAAACGCCCACACACTTACCACTTTGCTCCGAGGAGTGAAAATATCAAAAGCTGTCTGTTTAGATACACGCGCACGCGCCCTAAATTTTATTAGCCGCAGCCAGACCCAATTAGGCCTTCCTAGACTGCACTGTGGCCGGGCCGCCGGGCCGGGTTGGGTGCGGCGTGGTGCCGTAACCTCATTGTTTAATGACAGAGGCTCTTTGAAGTGGCTGCTCGCTAGCTGCTGTGCCTGGCTGGAGGATGTCACAGGCTGCCTTTCTGCTTCACAGGGCTGTGTGAGATCTGATGTTCAAACCCACACAGTTCAGTGGAGAGGAACTATGATAGAACAGAGTGTGTGTGTGTGTGTGTGTGTGTTTAAGCAACAGCGAGAAAGTGAGAGTAAGAAAAAAGAGAGACAGCGAGAGAAAGGAAGAGTGAGAGTGACTAAAATAAAGAATGAATGTGTGTTTGTGCTACATCGGTTCTCCACCTGATTTTCACTGTTTTCTGTTTGCTTGTTTGGGTGAAGAGTATCTTGTAAGGTGTGTGTATCCTTGTAAAGCATATAAAAAATGTAAAACATATGGGGCACACATTTCCCCACTAAGATCAGAAAACCAGACATGGGGTGATGTGGTGGGGGGAAAAATGTATTCTCCACCTATGTAACAGTGTTTTTCTTGATTTTGTTGTTACTAATAAAACACATGCCAAAACACTGCTTTACTGACAGGTTAGGGTTAGGGATGGGTTTGGACTGGGCATAGGGATGGGTTTGGTCTGTCTAAGGACAGAAATGCACACATGCCTGTGTGTGCATGACTGACTCCTATACTGCAATGTTGCAGTTTAGTTAAGATGAGAGAGCACACATATTGCAGTCAACTATGTGTGTTCTAAACAAACACACATAGTTGCCTATATTTTGCTAGGTGAGTGTGCTCTGCAATGAGACTCATCCGGTAATCACAACTATGGCATGGCTTTTTTCTAATTCACAAACTTACATCACTTTTCTTGCCCTTTTCTTATTTGCTCGTTATTCTGTCAATTTTCTTTCATTGACTGATGGAGGCAATTGGGGTAGAAAAACATTTTCATGTGCAGCATGCATATGCAACTTGGCGTGACCTATCGTATTTCAAAAAGAGCAAGTACTGAACGGTTTCTCAGGGAATGACACCTGTAACACTTCTGCCCCTTGTGACACACAGCACTGATCTGTGGGTGGGCAGCTAAGAGCTTCGCCAGGCATATCTGTTGCTAAGAGTAGCACATACGCTAGCTAGCAGAAGTGGACCACTAATGGACCATAATTCACTGCGCTATGCGGCCAAGTGTAGGTGGAATGTGGCGGCCACCTCTGGGCCAGACCAGCTCTGCTCTGTGGGTCTCTGCTCAGACCGGAAATGCAGATGGGCACTGCTGCCTTGGCGACCATAGGTCACTGCCAGCCCAGCCCAGCCCAACCCAGTGAGGTGCTACTCCTGATGCCAATCGCAAGTTGGCATGTAGGGTTGGCATTCACTCTGGTGCCAGGCAGTGAAGGCCACCCCTCTCTTCCTGCCATTGTCTCCCAGGGTGGAGCTGACGGATATCACTTACCCACTGCCTGATGACTCCCTGGACAAGCCATGTGCACTTCTAGCCCATATGGTTGTGTTTGTGTGTGTGTGCGTGCGTGTGTGTGTGTGTGTGTGTAAGCTGGTCGATTACAAAAAGACATGCTTCTATGGTATGTGTTGATGCTTGCTCTCCTGAAGTCCAAGGTGCTACAAACGCTGAGGTCACCAGTTTAACCCTAAGTGAAAACTGTCACTGATGTTGGTGTTTCTAGGCAACACTGTAAGCAGCACGGGACAAAAGCATCTGCAGAATGCAAACATAAACACAGACTTCTTTTCAACTTCTGTGTTTCTTTTTAAAAGTGACTGATTCCCATTTGAATGCAGTGACATAACAAATATAAACAGAGTTGTTTCTGACTTTTGTGTCCTTTTAAAGGCGACTGGTGATTCCCCTTTGAAAGCAGTGATGGCTGTGCTTTAGAATGAGACAAGGATGAGGGCTAAGCGGCGAGACAAACGAGAGGTTTGTGTCCCGCTGTGGCCAGTCTGGGCAGCTTAGCTGGGAGTCCGCTGGAACTGGCTCCCTTTAAAGACAGAGATTACCCAGCCAGGAAGCAGGATGCTATTTGCTGCATCAGCGAGAGGGGTGTGTGTGTGTGTGTGTGTGTGTGTGTGTGTGGGATGCCAAGCTGACGCTCAGCATCAGCAAGCCTCAGAGAGTATTTTGGAAGGGGCCAGAACAGGGGGGTGGGTCAGATACACACACACACACACACTCTCACACACACACACTCACACTCTCACACACACACACACACACACACACGCACACACACACACGCACGCACACACGCACACACACACACTCACACACACACTCACACACTCACACACAGACAAACACGATGATGAGCCAGACACACCCGCAAACACACACAAATACACAGATTCAAGATTCAACACAAACAAATTCAAAGAAGCAGTGAGGCAACTAAACACAAATATGTGTATTTGTGCACACAGCTCAAAACTGACCAAAACACATTCATGCACGTGCACGCACAACTGCACTCCACATTCTTATCCAGAGACAAAGACAGACAGACAGATACACACACTGGCACATAAACAACTAACCCCAACACAAATACCAGCCTACGCACACACAAACACACAAACACACAAAACAATCAATGCAGGCTTCACACCACAAACACATGAAGATTCAATTATACAAAAACAAACAATGAATTATGCACACAAATAAATACCTTTGACCTCAAAAGCAGCTGTTTTCCTCCCTGCAACACTACACCATCATCTAAGAGGAGTCCTGTCGGTTATTCCTCTGTGCTAATTGTATACTGTCCCTCTTTAAAGTTATATTTAAGCGTAGTTAATCAAAAGTGCTACTCTGATCACTAAAATCAAATGTGAAAGTGTGAGTGTCAAAATGAGTGTGAAATTCAAATCTCACCTTGACCTGGTCATTACCCAGCCTGATGCATCAGCTGCTTTCACTTCATGTTAGGGTCTGAAACATCAGCATTGGTATTCGTTCGCTCCATGATGGGTGGATACTTTCTGCTTTAACCAATCGGTACTGCTTGGTAAATTAAGCTTTTACCAAAACCCGTAGGAAGTAGGCCAATAATGTCTTTTCCTTCTTCAAGCATTTTTCTTGTTCTGGCTTTAAAGCCTCGATCTGTCAATGTATCCTCAATGTATAGCTTGGTCTACATCCATCTCGCCAGCTTTGTTCAGTGCTGCTGAACTACAACCGAAAACTCAAGCTTGAACGCTTGAGTTCGACGTCATTGTTTCACCTCTGTTCGCTGATTGGCCCGTACGCATTCAGACACGGCCGGAACAGAAACTTATCTTCATGCTCCCTGACTAGTTGCTAGAGGGAGATGAAATTGAGCGGAAGCACTAGGAGCTGCTAGCCTGGCTAGTAACTGGCCCCTACACCTATGGTCAGAGATCATTCTTTCACACACACACAAAAATCGGTAATGAGATTCCATACAACATTACATCATTACCGTCTGTCACACATTAAAAAACAGTAAACAGTAAACAGTTACAACTGCATTCTTTTCCACAGCCAACCACTGCATTCTTTTCAACAGCCAAGCTACAATGCCACTATACTATATCTATACTGTTTTTTTGTCAATGCACCTGTTGTTTAATGCTTTGTAATGCTGTTTGTTAATTGTATGATTGTGTCTTGTGTAGTCAATTCTCTGTTGTTTGTGTTGCAGAACAGGAAGCTGCTGGAAATCAGCTTGTGCTGAGTCAGACCTGTTAACTGGAACTAACTTGTTACTTTTAATTTCATTTATAATAAAGTAAGTCTTAGTCAAAGTATAAGTCTCCCTCTCTGGGCTCCTCCTATTGTTTTTATCCAGCTATGCTTCCACCATGGCCATAGACTGTTTCAAGAGACTTTGATTATCAGCGTCACAGCTGTTCCAACAGGGTTTCTGTTTTAGCATTCCCAACAATGTGAAATGATGCAGTAGTAGTTCGGGAATATAAAAGAAGGTTCAGACATTGTTTTTGTTTTTAGCGTTGAATGCATCTGTACTCATAAAGGGTCTGGGCCATGCTGGACCAGAGGCCCATCCAGAGTTGGTTTTGGTGCTGGTGCATGCTTTAGTCGAGCTGTGTAGGTCGAGCATAACTACAGCTACTAACTCTGGCCTATCCCTCATTTGGCCTGGGTATAGCTCTGGCCCAGCCCTCATTTGGCCTGGGTCTAGCTCTGGCCCAGCCCTCATTTGGCCTGGGTCTAGCTCTGGCCTATCCCTCATTTGGCCTGGGTCTAGCTCTGGCCTATCCCTCATTTGGCCTGGGTCTAGCTCTGGTCTATCCCTCATTTGGCCTGGGTATAGCTCTGGCCTATCCCTCATTTGGCCTGGGTATAGCTCTGGCCTATCCCTCATTTGGCCTGGGTATAGCTCTGGCCTATCCCTCATTTGGCCTGCTGAGACCTGGGTCTGTATCAAGCATGAGTCTGGCCTGGACAATATGTATGATATACAGTTGCTATCTGTGCAATGTGAGCGCCACCCTGCTTATGTGCACATAAAGAGTTAACAAAATACCTACACACACACGCGTGCGTGCAAACATACACAGGTATAAAAGCACTTGTGTGTGTGCCACATAGACAAAAAAACACAGAGGCTCTACACACTATGTAGAGACTGAGGACCAACAGCCACACAGACAGACAGA
>CM050217.1:33020490-33032990 GCA_027475355.1 Coilia nasus
ATGTGTGTGTGTGTGTGTGTGTGTGTGTGTGTGTGTGTGTGTGTGTGTGTGTGTGTGTGTGTGTGTGTGTGTGTGTGTGTGTTTAAACAAGCAGGCTAAGGAGGAGCGCATGTGTGTGAAGAGGAGTACGAAGTGGTGACACTCACTCACCCACTGGCAGGAGGAGAACTCCAGACGAGATTCTTCTCTCACTTCCTGTTTGGAACACTGCGTCTCACTCTGGGTTATGACATGGAATTCTAAACGAGGGGAAAGAGAAGGAAAAAAAAGACGGTTTACAGGTCCTATGCACAGCCAATTCTCAGGTGCCGGTGAAGCGCAGTATAAGTAACCTGAAGAAGCAACAGGCGAAACGCGTTGTTCACGAAAATAAAACAGCAAAAACTAAGTCCTATCAGTGTGCGGTGATTGATTTTCTGAAGGAAAAAAAGACCTCATTGAAATAAATACAGCATTCCAGTGTAGAACATCTACATGTAGCCTACAATGTTTCTTTTCTGGCTAAGGCAGATCACGACTTGCTGAAGCTTCTCTGGTACACATGTGGAGAATATCTCTGGACAATGGAAGAAGCAAGTGCACTTAGGTCCAAAAATACATGCAGTCTTGTGTGCAGTCTTGTGACATGACAGCCTTTATGCTGTCTTCAGCATCCCTGTACTAGGGCTGCACAATATATCGAAAATATTGTGATATCGCAACGTACAATATCGTGATACACATATCGCAAAACGGGACTTAACTGGAATAAATGGACATTACTGTGAAACAGCTTACAGCAATGTCCCATTTATTCCAGTTAAGCCATGTTTGGCAAATATCTTCATTGGCAAAGGAAGATATTTGGGAAATCAAATGGAGTCCTACTGCCCTTGATATCCACCCCATAGGCTGTGCACTGGCTCCAGCCTAGCGGTGAAGATTAAGCTCAAAGATGTGAAAACTATATTTAAATATTTGTTTATTTATCGCAAAACATATCATCATCACAACATTCAGCAATGTTACTGCATATCGCACATTTTTGAAATATCGTGCAGCCCTGTATCCTGACACAGACCTGCAGCGTCCCTGTACCCCAACACAGACATGTGAGTGTCTTTATGCTGTCTAAGTGTTGCTGTACCCCTACACAGACATGATGACAGCATCTTCATGCTGTCTCGAGCATCCCTCTCCCTCTACACAGACATGTCAGCCTCCTTATGATGTCTATAGTGTCCCTGTACCCCTACACAGAGATGATGTGAGCCTCCTATGATGTCTCCAGCATCCCTATGCCCTCTACAAAGACATGCGAGTGTCTTTGTCATGGAGGCACTAAAAAAGCTGGAGAAAGTGATGCTTTGAAGCCCCGTTCCCATTCATTTCAATAGAAAATGCTAGCCTAGTAAATTCAAAATTGAAAGAAATTTCAAGTTTCAAAATGGTGTTTCACAGGGTTTCCGCCCCGATTTTACTTAGCCAATTAAGTGCCACGTTAGTGACTGACGTAAGGTAAAGAAGAAAGCTGTATCGTGTTCTTCAAAAATGGGTGGTGACGTAGTTTTTATGTCCTCTCCAGCATCCCTGTACGCCCACACACCTGACAGCAGGAGCGACTTGAGCGAGCAGGCCAAACTGCACAGTCATCCAGAGAGAGAGAGAGAGAGAGAGAGAGAGAGAGAGAGAGAGAGAGAGAGAGAGAGAGAGAGAGAGGGAGAGAGAGAGAGAGACAGCGAGCGAGCTGTGAGAATGTGACTGACGCGTGACAGCAGAACACTAAGATACATGACTGAGGATTGGGCATGAGGGCTGTGCTGGGGCACACATCAGCACTATCACAATGTCACAATGCCTATTGGGATCGATGGTGCCCACCCAGCATATCAGGCCTGTCTGCTGCATTTCCTCATTTCTCTCACTCCTATTTCTCTTACTCTCATGCTTCCTCATTCTCTCTCTCTGACATCTTTCCATCATTGGCCGGCTCCCTCCTCCTTCAGTTAGTGTTTGTGTGTGTGTGTGCAGCACTGAGACAGTCAAAAAGGCAGACAGTAAAACACGTAAGCTATAGGCTAACACTACTTAGTGCTTGTCATGGCTGCTCCTGAACATTTGGGCTCCATTAAAGAATAAAACATTATCTCCCCTCTCTAAAATAACAATGGCCATTATGCACTAAGAGGATCAGTGTCACAGTGTGCTCTTCTGAACTGGTCTAACTTCCCCCTTTCTTACGATGCCCCTGGTCCTTGTGGCAAGCTAGTTGCACTTTTAAGAGTTCAGAGGGCCGTCAGCACTAGACTCCTGTTAAAAACAGGGGGTCTTAAAGAGAATGCTGGCTTTCTCTAAGGAAAAGGCCTTACCCAGGGCACATCTATCCCCTTGTGTGTGTGTGTGTGTGTGTTCACTTCTGTTAGCTTCTTTGTGTCCTCCTTTGTGAGTCGCTTTGGATAAAAGCGTGTGCCAAGTGTAATGTAATGCAATGTAATGAAAAGACCAGTGTTTTGTCCACTCATCTGCTCACCCTCTCATGCACTACACAGGGTCTGACACACAGAAATCTAACTGAAGGATACCGGCCAACAGCCATACATTTGGACACTACTTGCTGTTCAGCATGGATGCCTGTTAAAAGCTGCGGAGGTTATCGGGTGATAAAGCAAACAGGCCTCCAGGAGCTTGTGAATGTGCAGTGCTAGCAAGTCACATGACTTCAAACTTGAGACACACACACTGGAGGCAAACACACAGGTCACCCCGCAAGCTAGAGAATCCTTGCACTACCAACATGACGAGCTGGTGTCTTCTGTTGGATGCTGATAAGGCATATCTTCCACTTACACCCAAGCACTTGCGTGTGTGTGTGTGTGTGTGTGTGTGTGTGTGTGTGTGTTTACTGAAGAAACTCGTGACCTGATGCCCTAGTGTGCACAGAGGCCCAATCATGAATGCTGCAGGTTAAGCATCTTAGCAGAACCCTGGTCTCATGACGCCAGGCGAGCCAACCCTACCCACCTCACCTGACCAGAGGCAGAGGAATGTGTTCAATGACATTCAGGTAGCGGAAAATTCTGTAGCCTTAAATACACAATGTGTACAGGGTGTACAGGAGAGTACACATGAGCAACAAGCCTCCTGATGGGGATGAGTGTAACACTGGCAACACCAATACAAACAACAAACCAACCAAAGAAATAAACAAAACAAATACAGCCTGCTTTTGAGCACTGATGAGGAGATAGACTTCCCCCAAACACTCGGCTTACAGTGGAAGCAATGGCTTCGTTTGTGAACAAGTGGACAGCATCCAGACAGCCTTTACTCTCAGGTAACTCTCCCACAATGACACAAGGTCAGTGTGTGCCTCCCCTGTCTCGAACCTGCCTTGCCCGTGCATCCCATCTGTCGCCGCCTGCCAAAATCTGACCCTGAAAAAAAAAAGATCTGTAAACAGAGTACCATCCAAATGGATGACAGTCACTCTGGTCTCCAAGTTCTAACTCAATCCGAGGGCATTTCAATGCGCTCTATTCGCCTGGGCGTACCCTCGCTGTCCCCTTCAAATGTGGCAAGTGCATGCTGCTTTGGGTTGACTACACTGATGAATTAGAACTTATGTGGAGCTCAATAGCGACCTTGTGACCAGCACATCAGGCTGATTCAACAAAACGACAGTGCTACATAAGCACTGCATTCAGGCGCAGCAAACCGTGACATGTGATTTTCGGAGATTGCACAATTAGTCTTCGGTCAGACACATTTAGTCCCAAGTAATCTGCAATAAAAGCTGTGTCAGACTCCTGTGAAATGAATGGTTGGGGACATGGGCGATCATGTACGCACACTGTTTTAATGAAAAGGGCTGTACATACGTCTCTATGTCAGCTATAATTATTACCTCCCCAGGTCAACTGCATTTTTAACATGCAATGTAACATACAATGGATAGGTTACCGATTAAACGGCATACTTACGTCGAGTATTAAACGTTATAGAGCTCCTCTATCTTGGCTAGCTGGCTTGCAAACTGGCCGACAGCTAATGTTTACCAGTTGGGTCTGGCTGAACCATGCACAGCCTCGAGTTCAACTGCTACTTCACAAGCAAAATACTACTAATGGCAATTGCTAACTCACAGGTTATCGGGTGCTGTAGAAGGTCTCTTTTATATGCAACAAACGTAATAAACCACCAGGCACTGTGGTCACATTTAAAAAGAGCAAGGTTGCAAATCGATTTCAAAACTTCATTCAAAATCAGAGAGCTAACTGGATAGCTACTCCGCTAGCTGATTCTTGCCAGCCAACTGAGAAACTGAAGCTATCTAACATATCTAATCAGCTAGCCACATGCAAAATACCACACAGTTGAAAATATTTGCCTGCTGAAACATAATATTCAGTCGTATACAGCTTCACAAACAAAAGATGACGGCAGACACGCCAGTCATGTGTTTTTTTCAGCCATGCATGTAAGACTTCGAATTTTATCCTAACCAAGCGAAAACTGTCAACACTGATAGCGCTTACGGTGCTTTGACACAAGTGTTTTCAGCTAACATAAGCTAACTGTCACTCAGTTAAGCAACTGCCTTCGCGTTGTAACTAGTTGATAGTAATGGATAAATTCTGAAAAACTCTTTAGTACTATCTGACTGGAAACTAGGCGGTGTTTATCCACGGGCGTCGGTACCTCCCTCTCTCCCCGGTTCCTCAAGCTTGAGTTCTTGTGTGGGCCTGCCTGCTTTGACGCTAAAGCTAACTAGCCGAGTAGGTTGTGTTTTTGTTGTTGTTACCGTATGCGATAGAGGGCGGACCCCTGAGCACAGGCCTGAGTCGAGCCAACACAGCAAAGCAAAGAACCCAGCAAAGACACTAACCTGAAAAGAAGCTCTAGAAAAGAACGAACAGGTGGTTGATGGAGTATTCTTGCATCCGGCTTTAAAGAAACGGTAGATAAGCGACACAAACAGGTATTCAGATCCATTTGCAGCCCTAGCCCGTCCCACCGTACACTCTGACCGTCATCGCCGCGTTTCCACCAGCAGCCTAGACATGTGACGTAAGGGCGTAATGACAGAATGTTGCGTAACCACGTCTGTCTCTTGAAGGGGAGTGGTGGCCTACTGGAGACAATGCGAATAAGATAAAACAAGTGGGAAATGCTTCTTGTATCCTACAGAAATTATTTAGAATGGGCTACAGTACGGCCTCAATATAGGCTACTTTCAAAGTGAGTAGCTGAAAAGCTACAAGCTCAACCTTCCACTTTTGTTTGGTAAATAGGCTCATTCTGCAACTCCCTAAGCATGTTAACTGGTCCAATCCGCTAATAGCTGAAGTGTTACGGCCAGATTCTGAGATCCCACTGCCAGATCCGGAGATTGGCTGAATGGATTGAAAAAAAATCTGTGAAACTCAACTGTTAAAGTTGGACAGTTCAAAATGTACACTCTGTCTATTGAGTTCAAGCAGGAATGCAATCTTCTCCTGGATAGGGTGACCAGATTTCCAGAGTCTAAAACCGGGACACTATGTGTGACGTCATGCGCGTGCACATTCTCTTAGGCATTGTCGTGTAGTAGTCTAGTCTGCTATCGAAGAAAACCGTTAAAACACGGCCGCTGTATACTGCAAGATACATTGTAACATTGACTGCGAAGATTTCGCAGAGCGCACCTACAATTGTCACTCACACACCAGTGTTGGGCAAGCTACTTGTAAAATGTAGTGAGCTAAGCTATCAGCTACTCAACCATAAATTAAGCTTCACTACACTAAAGCTACCACCATTACAAATGTAGTGAGCTAAGCTACAAAAATGTGGGGAAAAGTAGTTTACTACATGAGAAGCTACATTGTACCGACATAATGTCCCAGGGATAGTTTATAAGACTAGGAACATTTGTATGGAATAAAATGGTTATAGTTTCTTTAGGAGCCTAGATGCTTATGTCCAAAGTGACTTACAGCACAGGACAGAAACAAAAAAAGATAGGCCTACTTTGTTGTCTGTGTTGTGCATGTGCGTATGTGCCATAGACTGTGCACTGTGTAAGTGTAGGCCCAGCTGTTTTTTTTATTTAGGCTATTATTTATTTATTTTCAAACCTCACTTTCAACATTTCTTGAGATGGTAGTATTTGCTTATGCTGTATTATTTTCATATCCACCTTAGTTTTTTACCATCCCAAAGAAAATATGTAGGAAGGCTAAAAGACAAGTAAAACTGACCACCAGCAAATACTAAATGACTTGCCATATTATTTTCTGTGTATTATTGTACACAAATATGCAATAATGCCACTTGGAAAGTGAAAGCAAAGAGGCGGATATCCCTGGCTTCAGAAAATACTGCCATGAATTCAGACAAATATGAATGATTGGGTTGTGTTAGAATCAGCTGGCTGATAGAAATAGCCTAAGTGGTGGAGGTGAACAATCGTCTGCAGTAGCCTACTTGTCACCTTCACACACACTGCATTTGAGCAACAAACTACTAAAAAAAACAGTCACTTTGTGTGTCGAGTGTAAATTGCAACCCAGATCCAACATAAATAGGACAAATAAGCTTACCGATCAATTAATTCAACATGTGAACTACGAGCCTGCTGAGTGGCACGGTGCCATCTGAACTCGCCCGTTTCCAAAGACAGCTTACATAACGATGCACTTTTAGAAATGTTTGTCATCTCATTTATTGTTTTCCTTTTCCTAAGACATTTATGCAAGTAGGCTATCAACTGCATTAGTCTCCTCTTGGAAGCTTTAAAATCCTCGCGTTGTTGTAGCCATTTCCATATCGAAGTGTTGGTCGCCAATAGTTCAAGCAAGTTATCTAGCGGGACCTGTGGATATTATCCGATGTGAGTGATCACGTCGCCGGCCAGCTTACCGTGGCAGCCTGGCTTCCACACGAGTGGGAGCAGCTTGCCCATGATGTTTAACAGACATTCACTTTATTGTGCTCAAAACCATATTGTGATGCAGGTAACTGCTGTTTTCCTCAGGCATGCCCTGAAATGTGTAGCTTTTGTGGACGCTACGTCTGTACTTGACAAAAAAAATAGCTTAACTACAGGGACGTTACTCCATAAATAAAGTAGTGACGCTACGGCCAAGCTACTGGGAAATGTAGTTAAACTAGCTTCACTACAAGTAGCGGCGCTACTGCCCATCACTGTCACACACACACACTGACTCTGAATTCCTGGAAACTTCATTAGGCTTTAATTTAACAGTTTTGTATATACTATCACTGTAATTTGGGCAGCTTGATGTGGTGTTGGGTGAAAACCGGGACATTTTTGCGTCCCGACTGGCTTTTGTCGGGACTCGGGACACGCGACTAAAAATCGGGACTGTCCCGGTAAAACCGGGACGTCTGGTCACCCTACTCCTGGACCACATTGCATGTTTTCATGTGCAGTGCAGTACAAGAAACCACAACAAATTAATTTCATAGTGAACAAACAATTTCAGTTATTTTCATCTTTTGTTCGAACAAGATGCATCGAATGCAAAATATTAATGTTGTTATAGGAACCTGACATGGTAAAAAGAGCCAACAGGAAGTGACGTAAGGTGTCCCACAAATGTGGCGCACACCAGTCACCCTCCCGATCGTATCAACCAGACAGGAACACTTATTGAAGCAGCACTATGCAACTTTTTCAAGCTAATTAATCATCTTCCTAAGTCGGTAGATATTTAAATGAGTCATTACCAGTGCGAATGAAGACTTTCTCGACTGCCCCCGCTGTATTTGCGCAGAATACCACGCTTGCAATATCCGTCACCGTCAGACTAGCAGGGTAATGTTAAATTCTAAAGAAATTTCCACTTTACTTACCTCAGTGGACATGACTACTTTCGTATTCACCGGTTACTCTGATCAGTTCAGTTGAAAACACATTAAAAAGGTGAAGGGGGAAAGGAAAACGGTCCATTTACTCGGAGACACTAGTAGGAGCTTCGTTGAGAAAAAGCACTCGAAGTTAAATAGTATACATTGTATCTCTTTAAACAATCACATCAACCAGAGTGGCTTACACTCTGCGTTACCCCCTGGTGGTAGGATGGTAGCAGATGGTAGGGTGGGTCAGGTGATTCCACTGGCAGCCCTCATCACTCACACCACATCTGAGATGTGCAACACATTCCAGGGTGACGATTAGCACGGTGGTCTTGGCTCAAGAAGGTTAGAGGGAAGGGAGGTTAAACCTTCGCCATAGATGATTTTCAGCAGGATGCAAACAAACACAAAAACACATAAATAAAGGCTACAGTATACATAAGAGAAAAACTTTATTGGGGACCACTGACTTTAATCAAATGAATGTCACAAACATCATTAACACAAGCAGTGACATGGGTGAGAAGCTGTTTAAGAGCTCAGTTGGTTTATGCACATCATATAATGAGAAGATTTCTCCATTCTGTGGAAATCCAGGGGTTTGACTGCTCAGCAACAGGAGCCCCAAAGTCAAATGACCAAATGTCTTCTCATTAACATTGTCTTTGAGACATTAGATGCCTTTTAACATCCCTGGTGGGAGACACAAACCAACATACAAACAAAGAAATCAAAACTTCGGTGTGGATAAATACTTGACCCATAAGTCCTAAATGAAAAAGAACATACCCTACATACACACAAATCCATGTCAAGTGTGAATGCAACATTTTCAAGAAATTTCTGTGTCTCTTCACAGGTATTATACACATCTAAAATTGTTCTGTTATTCAAGTCACCCTTGGCAGTGCCATCTGTTTTTGATATAACAAAAATCTCTCAATTCGCCGATATGGAGGCGCCGCGCTGGAAACATTAGTGGTCATATCTTATTCATCAAAACAAGCAGGCAGAGCTGGTCTGAGAGTACAGAGTAGGCTACTGCACCTCTTCCTACTTCAGTCTGTGCACCTTCCTTCACGCCCATTAGGAATTAAGTCACATAAACAAAGACGGAATCAGTCAGTGCTTGCAGAGTGCTGTGGTGGTGGGACTACTTTGTGCACTGAAAAAATTCTCATGAGTGATGTCCAGCTGGTCTGAGCCGTGACGAGAGGCAACTCAGCTAGACCCGAGTGGCGTTTGACGAACTTTAAAACCAGTGATGCGACCTGACCTGTTCAGTAAAGCTTAGAAGCAAGACTACCCTGAGAGAAGTTCTAAAGGTTGGGCAAGCCTGCCAGACCACCTGTGGCTTCTGAGTTTGGTTAATATATCTGTACACTCTATCTCAATATAATCAGCACACAAGTGTCAAGAACCTAAGATATTATTATTTTCAGTAAATGTGTAATATTCATATAACTATACATATATAATTCCAATCCTTTGTGGTGTACTATTAAAACAAGTGCAAGTTTTTACTACCACCTTTACAATACATCAAAAGGCAAAGACTTGTGGAACACTAAAGTTACTTTACTCGAAATTTGCTTGATTACGTCGGTCTAAGTGCTGTGATTACCCCGATAGCGACTGACTAGAGAGGGTCTGTCTGTAGCTGTATCTATAGCTGAGGCCAGGCTTCAGAGAGTAAAGCTCTACCTGCGCGGGCAAAACAGGTGGTCTCACTAACTAAGCTTTTCCCACTGAGGAGTTGTGCTAATTAGAGTTAGCAGGGTTAGTGACTAGCTGGCACAAATACGCAGCATGGAGTTCTCCTCTCTGAAGCCGGGGTTCCCTCCTCTGTAGCATGTGGGCCATAACTGGGCTGGCATTGAGCCTAAACCAAGCCACAGCTACCGAGTCCGCTGCTATCGGTGTGGTTCTCTCACGAGGTATTGTGGAGCTATAAATTTAGTTAGCCAGAGTATAAAACAGAGGAAAACACAGTATTAGAAATGCCAGTATGACAAAGTACAAATAAACAAACAAACAAACAAAAACAGTATTTGTGGCGACCAGCAGCAAATCCCCCCCAACAACCATACCAGCGTAATTCAGTGATGCTACTAGCTATCAGTAGTGCAGGCCTGCTGTGTGAGATATGGTTCATGCATGAGGAGACTTCAGTGAGTCATTTCACTCGTACACCTTCCTGTGTTTGGTCCAGCAGTTCCAGTTCAAACATTTAGTCACTCTTATGGATCCATACGGGACCATGACATATGGTAATGGCCAGGGGTGTATATGTATGGTATGTAATGATAAGAGTATGCAAAACCACAATTAAGTGCTACTTCTTTGGGACATTGACCAAATACATCAGGATATAAGTGTTTCAATGTTGATGTCAATCTAAAACAGTGACAAAGCCCTCATTGTGATTCTTCTTTTAGCGGGGCCAGATAGAATTCAACTGGACAGTCTCTCTATCTCACCCATTTGCTCTCTTTCACTCTCTCTTTCTCTCTCTCACACACACACACACACACACACACACACACACACACACACACACACACACGCACACACACACACACACACAACTCCTCTCTCTGTCACTTTCTGTCATCCTCTCTCCCTCTCTCTCTGATAAAATCTGAATCTGAATCAGTCTGTGTTGGATTAGGTTGTGGTATGCACGCAGATAAGGTGAGGTAACGGCAGCCCCTGCCACACACACACAAACACACACACACACAAACACACCTGCCTAAGGGGACATGGCCAGAGCCTAACGGGAGACGAGGTAACATGCCGGAATAAATTATTGAGTACAAGTAAATGCCGCTCTGGTGTACTGAAAGCCTCAACTGCTGGATACACACACATACACACTCATACAGGCACGCACACACACACTCATACACACATACACACACTCACACAGCCCCTAATGTAAACCTCTAAGTATTATTAAAAAGAAGAAAAGAAAGAACATGTTCACTAAAATATCCTACAATTAACAATGTTTAAACATTTCCATTTCTTCTTATTTTTGCAGGTTTTTTTTTACTTTTTTTCTCTTTTTTAGCTCAGGTATAGCACATGAAACTACCTAGGGAGGGGAGGAGGGTAATTCGTAGAGTTCCATGCTACATCTTGTTTGGAGGAGGCTATTGCAGACAATTTCTACAACACGTACAACCACACGTTATATGTCTGTGTAACAAATGCTCCAAAACATATCACCAAGAAACTAGGTACATACGATGTATTCACTATTTTAGAGTCTTTAGGACTATCCCTTAGTCATGTGTGTTGTTTTTCTTTTTTTTCGTAAGTTGCTCATCTTTTTACGGTCCCGTCTTACAGACAAAATCTGAAAAATTGCTATTCAAAAAGTAGCAAATTTGGTCAGTGTCTCATTTTAAATATAGTGCTTTTTTAAATGGCTTAAGACAGCGGCCTTGTTTAATAATCTCACCCAGTGGCAATCGACAGGACTTCAGTGTGCATTTTATGACACCATAGCTGCAAGTCTTCATCTTCAAACTCCTCTTCATCACTCTGTCTCTTGTTTAAAACGCAACAGCATGTGCTGTTACATAAAAGTAGGATCCTTTATCAAAATACCTAAAAGACATTAAGAAAGGTGTGTGTCTGTGTGGGTGTGTGTGCATGTATGGATGTGTGTGTGTGGTATTCTTCAGAGGGGGTCATCAGTGTTAAGTGTTGCAAGTTGAGGTGTTCCCTTTGAGGGGACACTCAGTGCAGGGACCATCGGGTCCAGGGCTGGGGCTGGGGTGCGGAGCTTCTTCCAGAGTCTCCGGAAAGTTCTCCTACAGAGTCTGGGTGACTTTTGTAGGTTCTCTATTTCAGAGTCTTTTCAGAGGTGACTGGAAATGTAGAGTTTTTGACTCTAGAACAGTTTTCTTTCAGAGCCTTGGGGTGACTCTAAAAGGTTCTCTTTTAGAGTCTTGAGGTGACTCTAGAAGGTTCTCTTTTAGAGCCTTTGGAAGAACTCTAAAAGGTTCTCTTTTAGAGCCTTGGGGTGACTCTAGAAGGTTCTCTTTCAGAGTCCTGAGGTGACTTGAGAAAGTCTTGGGGTTAACATGTGCAAGGCATCTGACACACACACACACACACACACACACACACACACACACACACACACACACACACACACACACACACACACGCACACACACACAAGCACACATATGCACAAACACATACACACACACACATGCAGACAGGGGGTTCAGTTCTAGAACTCCCACTCCAGGGTCTCCTCGCGGTTGGCGGCGCGCTCCAGCCGGTGGATGATGTTGTTCAGGTTGGCCATCTTCTCGTTGCGCCGCTGAGTGCTCTTGTTGACTTTGGGGTTGTGTGGGGCGGGGGGGTCTGGGCCGCAGCCGGGCACAGAGGGGGGGTCCGTCCCATGGTTGACGCTGGGGTTGGGAAGGGAGGGGGAGATGGGAGCGGAGGAGGAGGGGACGGGGGACACAGACAGCATGAGCCCGGGGGACGAGGCTGCCGAGGGGGAGTTGAGGGACACCTCCAGGCTGCTGCGGCAGGGCTCTGACGTGGCCTTGAAGCTCACAGGGTCCACCGGGGACTTCTCGGGGTCCCCTTCACCCTCCTGCTGGGTCACGGTGCCCCTCTGTGGGGCATCT
>CM050217.1:33037990-33047990 GCA_027475355.1 Coilia nasus
TTGTGTAGATGTAATTATGTGTGTGTGTGTGTGTGTGTGTGTGTGTGTGTGTGTGTGTGTGTGTGTGTGTGTTTATGTGACTGTGTGTTTATGTAACTGTGTGTGTGTGTTGATGTTTGTGTTGATGGGTGTGCAGGTATATTAATGTTTGTGTATCTACCCGTGTGTGTGTGTGTGTGTCTGTGTGTGTGTGGTGCGTTCATGGTGTGTGTCGGTGTGCGCGCGCTTGTGTATCCTGATCGAACTCTGTTAGTGTGTGTGTGTGTGTGTGCATGTATCCTGCACATAACCTGTGTGTTGGTGTGTGTGTGTGGTGTGTACCATGTGTGTGTCCTGCACATTCCCTGTGTGTGTATGCTGATCGAGTCTGAGGCTGGCACTGCAGTCTCAATTTGCGGGACGCGTGAATTGGGCTTAAAACGCTGTACGTTTACGCGCTATGCGGGACGGGTGGTCACCCTAATTGATGTGTGTGTGCGTGTGTGTGTATCATGTGTATATCCTGCACATACCCTGTGTGTTGATGTGTGTGTGTGTGTGTGTGTGTACCGTGAGTGTCCTGCACAAACAGTACCCTGTGTGTTGGGGTGTGTGTGGTGTGTAGCGTGTGTGTGCTGCACATACCCTGTGTGTGTGTGTGTGTGTGTGTGTGTGGTGTGTAGCGTGTGTGTGCTGCACATACCCTGTGTGTTGGTGTGTGTGTGTGTGTGTGTGTGTGTGTGTGTGTACCGTGAGTGTCCTGCACAAACAGTACCCTGTGTGTTGATGTGTGTGTGTGTGTGTGTGTGTGGTTTGTAGCGTGTGTGTGCTGCACATACCCTGTGTGTTGGTGTGTGTGTGTGTGTGTGTGTGTGGTGTGTAGCGTGTGTGTGGTGCACATACCCTGTGTGTTGGTGTGTGTGTGTGTGTGTGTGTGTGTGGTGTGTAGCGTGTGTGTGTGTGCTGCACATACCCTGTGTGTTGGTGTGTGTGTGTGTGTGTGTGTGTGGTTTGTAGCGTGTGTGTGCTGCACATACCCTGTGTGTTGGTGTGGTTGGGGAGCTGGCTGAGGCCGTGGCCCAGCTGGTCGAGCAGCCAGAGCTGCATGCGAATAAAGGGCTCGCGCCCCTTCTGGGTCAGCTTGCTCCAGGGCTTCGGCCGCGACAACATGTCACTCACACTGCCCTGAGACAGACCCAACACCTGGCAGAGAGGGAGACGGGGAGAGGGAGGAGAGAGAAAAAGAGAGAGAAAGAAAGAGACAGGGGGATAGACAGACAGAGAGTGAGGGGGAGATGGAGGGGGAGAGGGAGATGGAGGGGGAAGGGAGGAGAGAGAAAGGGTAGTGTAATCAGTAAAAGTTGATTCATAGACTTTTTAAATACATGGGTATTATTAATACATGGATATTATTATTACTACTAAAGACTATTATTAACGACTAATACTGATAACAACCCTTCGCATAAGGAAAAGAAAATGTTTCTCTAGTTTCATACACAAAGTGTGTATAGACTGGAACTAAAGGGTTAAGGTTGCACAAAGACACAACATTACTGAGAATCTCTTCACAAGAGATGAGCGGATGTGCAGTAGGAAGCTGCAGCATCAAGTTCAAATCAAATTCCAGCTCTTTCTTTAGTCAGCTCCGGAACACAAGTTTAGTTTGATGTGGTTCGGCCAAGTGAATAAAGCATAGATAAAGCAGAATGTGGACCAGGCCTACAGTACGTGGATTAATTGGACACGTCACACTATTTATGTACAGTAGGTGGCAGCAGAATACAGCTTAAAGGTACAAGACAACTGATGCCAGTGATGGAGACTGCACACTGCACTACACACAGTAATATTACAAAATCCCTGATTTGTAATGAATATATTTATTTTAAAGAAAGAATTCATAATATTATTACAAAGAAACACTGAAAATATGCCACAGTAGTTTAAATAATAATTATAATTTAATATAATCTTTACAGTCATGTCACATTTTACAGAAATTACATACAGAACCTGGAACTACTTTAAAATATTTGAAATGAAATATCTTAAATATAACTAAAATATCTGTTTCTCATGTTAAATATATACCACAGTTTCTGTTTATGTGTACAACAAGCTGCTGAAGAGTTGAATTACAACATGTCCTAACGGCATGTGATGCGAGCGTGTGTTAGTGAGTCAGATCACTTTATATTCAATAGGAATGTGCTAACTAAATGCAATGGGAAGCAGTGCTGCAAGATGCAATGCGACACGGCACCACGTTTTGAAAGCACTTTTAATGCTCTCCCCATTTCTATTCTCATTCACATCGCTCGCTTTGAAAAAAAGATTCCGTGGAGGAATGTTAAGTAGTTGAAGTGAGGAGGTTACATGTTCATGATGCAACAATAGGGTAAATTGAATGCCTTCAGTGTGGACAGAGAGGGACTAAGTAATGCTACAGTCAGTTGCATGGCTTGTCATTAGGACACGATGTTATAGGAGAAGTTTGGTGTAAATCAATCCATAGCCCTGTTGTTTGAGGTCTCAGTGTTGATGGTTGGAAAAAGAACGGGAAACATAGCAACACAGAATGAATAATGAACTGGTAGCTAAGTGAATGGGGAATAAGGAAATGAAACAGAGTTTCTATGCCACATTTAGTTAGTGTTTGGTACCAGTTTATAGTTTAGTCTGTTTCATCACATATTTTCATTCTTTTTCCTACCAACAGTACCTTGAACAACAGGGCTAGGAATTGATCCACATGGAACTTGTCCTTTAAGTTGAGTGTGTGCTGGGTCTCACCTTCTCTCCGAAGATGCGCTGGCAGATGCCGTTCTTGGCGAGCTTCTCCTTGACCTGGCGCGTGAGCTCCATGGTGTCGACCTCGCGGTACATGTACGTCTCGTACTGCTCTGGGGTCAGTGGCGGCACTGTCGGCTTCAGCGTACGCGGGATGTAGGCGGGGTAGTACGGCACGCGGCTGGGACACGCCCCCTCTCCGCCTGGCGACGCCTCTGGCTCCACCTTCACCTCCACGGGACGCCCACCCGGTCCTGACCCCACCCCCGAGCCTGATCCTGCTCTGGCCACTCCCTCTTCCTCCGGCCCCGAGGTCTCCTCGCTGGTGGGCAGGCCCTCGCCGTTCTCTAGGCGTGGCCAGGGGCGAGGCAGGGTGGGGAGCCCCGAGGACGAGGAGGAGGACACGGAGGGCGAGACTGAGGTGAAAGGTCGCGAGGCGGCAGCAGCGGCAGCCACGGCGGCCCCCATAAGCCCCGCCCCTCCTCGCTCTGCCGACCAATGCTGGTCAAAGTAGGCGCCCGCCTCGCCGATCTCCGACTTGACCTTGCGGATGATGTTCTGCACGAAGGCAGCGGGTGACAGCACGCTCAGGGGGGTGGTAGGGCTGCTGATGGGGTTTCCCACGCCGACACACACGGGCACAGCGCCGCCATCCTCCTGCTTGACATACGGCGACCCCAGGGGACCCTTGGGGGGGTCGGGGAGGCCCAGGCGCTCGCTCAGGGAGGAGGAGGAGCAGGAGGAGGAGGAGGTGGTGGAGGTGCGCGTACAGGCCTCCATCTCTAGGAGAGCCTGCTGTTGGGCTTGCATCTCCCGCCGCGCCTGTTCCAGAATGTTCTTTATGGTCTCGTCTGAACTGCTGCCACCACCAGCACCACTGCTGCTCCGGCCCGACGCACCACCCGACGAACACTTACCATCACCTGCAGACACACACACACACACACACACAGATACATGAACAAACACACATATATATCATACACACACATACTTACCATCACCTGCAGACACACACACACAGATACATGAACACACACACATATATAAATACTTATATCACATATATCATTGCATACTTACCATCACCTGCAGACACACACACACACACACAGATACATAAACACCCACACATATATATCATACACACACATACTTACCATCACCTGCAGACACACACACACACATTCATGAACACACGCACACTTACCATCACCTGCACCGACACACACACATACACAGATACATGAACAGCTTTACCTGCAGACACTGTGTTTGTTACTTAGCCCAATGATTTAAATGTTTTACAGCAATTAACACAAGTACATTTGTTACCTAGCCCACTGATTTAAACAAGGTTTAACAGCGATTAATAGAAGTACAATTCTTTAGATAAGCTTTTTGATTTGAGTGATTCATCATGAATGAATTAATGGCTCCAGGAGGCAAATGCAGAATGCCGGATAATTGCTGTTCAGCAAAGCCTCCGACCTTAGCAGTTACCCTCATCCTCATCATACAGTAAATACACATTTAGCCCTCAGTATAGGGGGCATGGATACAACCTTCAGTTACACTTAATTTTGTGGTCCCTGTTACATTAATTTGGCACAGTGTAACAAAGTGTGTACAATATGTAACATTATGTACTGACACTGCACCATAGCGTTAGGTTTAGGGTTAGTGTTTGTCCCAATACAGTGTAAGTACATAGTATTACATGTTGTTACATGTACAGTAGAATCATTGAAAAAAGAACCATAAAAAAGTGTTACCAAACCATTTTCTATTGTTACATTTACCCTCTGTATAGGGGGGCAGGGATACAGCCTTCTTTGATTGGGAATACTCCAAAGGCTTGATCTTCTAAGGTCCCAAATGAAAAGCACTGGATTGTTTGTACAGTGTGGGGCAGGTGTGGCCTATTGGTTACAGAGGTGCTGAGGGCAGCACAGGGCCACAGGTTCCCTACCAGCAGGAAAAATGTGGGTGGGGAAAGTGAATAACCAGCACCCTCTCTTCTGCACCCTCATCCATGACTGAAGTGCGCTTGAGCAAGGCATCTTACCCCACGTTGCACCAGGGAGACTGCCCCTGTACCTAATTCATTGTAAGGTGCTCTGGATAAGAGCGTCAGCTAAATGCATTGTGTAATGCATGTCAGCTAGGAATAACTGTGCAACATTACTTGACAGTACAATTGTTGTGATGTGAAGATTCCACACATATTTACACACATAGACCTTTAGTAAAACTGTCCTAAGTTTGGCAAAACTGTAAATATGGGAATACAGTCTGAGCATGCTCTAACTATGTAAATACTCTTTGATCAAGAATTATGGGAATACTTCCAATTTGGGAACAGTATGGATATAGGAATAGGCCTACTCACACACAAAGCACACACGCATACACACACACACACACACACACACACACACACACACACACACACACACACACAACGCAGCCATACCCACCTCCTCTCTGAGACTGGATCTCCTTCTTGGCCTGTTCCAGAATATTCTTGATGGCCTCATCTGACCCAGTTTCAGGAGTTCGTATCCGAGGAGTGATACTCCCTGCCACAGAGAGAGGGAGAGAGAGGGAGGGAGAGACAGATGAAGAGAAGCAAAGAGAAGTAAAGAGAGGGAGATAGGAAGAAGTGAAAGGGAGAGAGAGAGGGGAAGAGAAGGAAGAAGAGAAAAAGAGAGGAAGGGAAGGGGAGGAGAGGAAAGGAAAGGAGAGAAAGAGGGGGAGGTGGGGGAGAGGTGAGTGGGTTGGTGAGTTGATCAGAGAAGTGTTCCAAGGCTTTGCAGCTGACTGCCAGATCAATGGCTGCCTTTGAGAGAGCGGCGTGTGTGAGGAGGCATCCACGCTCGAGTGGGGCGCCGTTCAAAGACACAACAGCACAGAGAAAACAAAGTTGAAAGAAGCACAACAAACACCAGAGAGTGAGTGAGAGAGAGTGAGAGAGAGTGAGAGAGAGAGAGAGAAAGAGAGAGAGAGAGAGAGAGAGAGAGGGAGAAGAGCAGAAGCCAAGCCAAGCCAAACTGAAGCAGGCATCAGAACTTGTTGATTGAAAAAGAATCCAAGCACCTTCAGCACCCACCTGCCGAGCATGTCAAGATGGTGTGTGTGTGTGTGTGTGTGTGTGTGTGTGTGTGTGTGTGTGTGTGTGTGTGTGTGTGTGGCGGGTGGTGTAGGGCGCACTCACCTTTCTGTTGAACCTGTATTGCACGCAGCACCGGCATGTGTGTGTGTGTGTGTGTACCTACACCTCTGTGGTGAACCTGTGTGGTGCAGAGCGTGAGGATGTGTGTGTGTGTGAGTATGTATGTGTGTGAGTGTGTGTGAGTGTGTATGTATGTATGTACAGTATGTGTGAGTGTGTGAGACACTTACCTCTCTGGTGAACCTGTGTGGTGCAGAGCGTGAGGATGTGTGTGTGTGTGTGTGTGTGTGTGTGTGTGTGTGTGTGTGTGTGTGTGTGTGTGTGTGTGTGTGTGTGTGTGTGTGTGAGTATGTATGTGTGTGAGTGTGTGTGTGTATGTATGTACAGTATGTGTGAGTGTGTGAGACACTTACCTCTCTGGCGAACTTGAATGGTGCGCAGTGCGAGGATGTTCTGCTCGTCGGAGAGGAACTGCTTCATCTTGATGAAGGGCTCCTTGCCCTTGACCGTCAGCTTCCTCCAGGGTTTGGGCCGGGCCAGAATCTCGCTGACCGAGCCCTGCGACAGGCCCAGCACGTAGTGGCCGAACACACGCTGCCCAATGTTGTGTTTCAGCAGCTGCTCCTTCACCTGTGTTTGGATAGGTCTTAGTCAAATTTAAAGACTTCTGTCTTCTCTCTCCCCTTCAGCTCAGTTTTATGCATATTTTATGCCCTCTATTTATGTAATTTACATAAATACTTGCTTACTTTACTTTACATACATTGCTATTTATTGCATTTGAAAGGGGACATATTATGCAAAAATCAGATTTGGGTCTCTACCTCTCCTATAATTTTTTTTAGCTATCTCCGCACTGACAGCTGGGGGAGCATTAGCTCTGAGTAAGACTTGGGGTTAAACATATAGCTGGATTGGGCCTCTGCTTCCTCCCATTTCCACATGTAGTGAACATGAATTGTAAACATGGGATGGGTGGGGCCGATCGTGGCCAGCAAGAAGCTCATTGCATAAAGTTGAAATGAAACCTAAACGACTCATTCTGAAAGGCAATAAACTGGCAAGATTAGACCTGGTGAGATCTCCTTCATGTGACAGTGATTTTGTGCAAAGAACTTGATGAACATGTTTTCATAGCCCATAGACCTACTCTAACTGAAAATGAGTATGATATGTCGCCTTTAAGCTATGCACACATGAATTCTTTGTAGCTTCTACTATAAGGCTTTTTGGGTCAACTTCTGTTGTTTTTTTAAATGTGCTATACACATCACTTGACTTGACTTGACCTGGTAGGCGATCTCCGCCGTGTCCAGCTGGTCGTCCTCGCCCACACCTGAGCCCCCACTCTCCGACTGGTCACCAGCCGCGCCCATCTCGCCGGGGCCAGCCCCCGTGGCCGCCTGATTGGTGGAGGACAGGAGGGCAGCTTTGGCGGCAAAGATGGCTGAGGGAAAGGCCATGAGGGGGGCAGGGCCAGGGGCGTGGCCCGGGGCGGGGCATCCATCCTTCTTCAGGAGTGGTGACAGGAGCTGCCTCTGCAGGAGCTGATCGCCCGACAGCTTCTCGGCCGAGAACGGCGACACAGAGAAAGGTCGCGAGAGGTCATGGACTGAGGAAGAGGAGGAGGAGGAGGAGGAGCCTCCGTCCACAGGGGGCGGGCCTGGGCTGGAGGAGGAACAGCCATCACCCAATAGCGGCCTCTGAGGGGAGGAGTAAGAACCGAGGGGCCGGCTCAGGTCCTTTGCAGACTCAGGTGATTGGTCCACGTCTGCTGCTAGGAAACATAACAGACAGAATAAAAATATTAACAAAATGAAGGCGAGGTACCAAAACTAAAAAGACGAAATAAAAAATAAACAGGACGTTACTAAAAACACTTGGCACACAACAAAAAGTAAGTAAACAGACAAGCAAAGAAATCATGAAATACATAAAAGAAGGAATAGGAAATTAGCAAGGAGACAGACAACAATAAAATCATAAAATCTTTAGATTGCTCATCAGTAGAAATGGTGCTTTGTCTTTCCTACTGCTAATTACCCTGTTCTATGAAAACATTATTACCCCACCACACATAGTAATTCAAGTGCTGTGCTATGAGGACCCATGGAGGGCCCTTTTCCCCAGTTTACAGTACCACAAGACATAGGTGATGAACCAGGAAGTGTCCCAATATTACCCAGTCTGTGAGTGTGTGCAGCTAGTGAGACATTCGTATTTTAAAGTTAGCCACCACTGCAACAACGCATGTAAGACTCTGATTTGTGAAGAACTCTTGTGTGTGTGCATGTGTGTATGCTCGTGTGTGTGTGTGTGTGTGCTTGTGTGTTTGTGTGTGTGTGTGTGTGTGTGTGTGTGTGTGTGTGTGTGTGTGTGTGTGTGTGTGTGTGTGTGTGTGTGTGTGTGTGTGTGCATGCATGCTTGTGTGTGTGTGTGTGTTGTCTCCAACCCACCATTAGCATGTAACCCTCTGGCTTTGTCCAGTAAGTACTTATGAGAGGGCAGGAAGGCCTCTTTATCCAGAAGAAGTGCTTCTGCAGCCTTAGCAGATTCCTGTTAACGCATGCGCACACATACATGCACACACACACACACACACAAACACAGATAGAGAAAGAGACAGTGAGAGATAGAGAGAACTCACACATATATAGCCACACACAAACACACACACACATAACAGACACACAAACATACACATAAAAGAGATGAGAGAGACAATAATAAAGAATAACAAACAAACACACACAAACCCACGCCATGAACTCTTGCAGCAAACAAATAAAACAAACAACGGCACAATCCAGCCATTTGCAGATCTGATATTTGCCAACTAAGCTGCAGTGTTGATATGCTACACGGATGGAGTATGAAGTATGGAGTTTCTTTAAGCTTTTTTAATAATTAAAACATAGCTTTATGTTCAAGCTTTCTCTATGCCCTTTGCACTAGCATTGTTAGCAGCAGCATTGTTGTCTTCACAACCAAAACGGTAAAAAGTAGTGAAGTTCCGAAATGCAACAGGCTAGCGTAGTTTTGATCTTCAGCAATCATACCAACCTGGTATGATGTTTTAACATGCCATTTTTTTTTCCTTTAACAAAGGCCACATTACTGGAGCTTTTTTTTAATCAATTTTCGTAAAGCTTTTGACCCTGTGAACCATGACATTCTACTAAATAAACTTTTCTCCTCTAAACTGTCTTTAGCTGTAATAGAAACATTTTCCTCCTACCTAAAAAAACAGGCCATAAGCTGTTAAAATGAACTGTGTAACATCTCGTGCCACAAGGCAGTGTTATTAGACCACTGCATTATCTGTAAATATCTTGGTGTGCTACTTCACTCACACCTTACATACCATGAACACATCTAACAAATATGCTTAACCAGAAATGATATGCATATAATAAGATAAGGCCATATTGTCATTTTGTGTTTCTGAAACTTATTTACATGCAATAATGTTTTTTACAATTTCTTATGGTCTTCCAGTATGGTCTCTTACCAGTAAGGACATTACTGCACCAATTGCATATCTTCATTACCATCCACCATAACTTTTTATTTTCAGATTCTAAATAAAATTTCACCAAGTTAATGCACTTTGCTCAATAAACAATGCAAGACAAGTGTGTCCTACCAGATCAAGCACTCATACCAGTCCCTGTCATCAGAAATACCTTGCCAACAGCTATGCATTTGTATGCAATGTCTAATGCTGTCTGAGTTATCTTTGTCTGGTTTATGTTAATGTCCTATGTAAGTGCCCCTGACTGTGTTATGACTGCTTTATGTTTTGTGTTCTGCAGGACAGGAACCTGCTGTAAACCGAGTCTTAGCTGTAACTAAACTGTTACTTTTAATACGTTCCTGTATAATAAATGAAATCAAACGAAATTGAATGAAATGAGTTCATCTGCTTTATGGCTGAAGGTTAGTCAGGCATTCACATACACACACACACACACACACACACACACACACACAGCAGCAGTAGCAGCAGCATCCGACAGCTGAGAGCCAAACTGCTGTTTCCACTGCATGCTC